>BDMV01000003.1:24250279-24346104 GCA_008326285.1 Oryza officinalis | reverse complement strand
ATTGGGTTTTACATCTTTCGCTGGCCATCTAGAAATTACTACAAGTAATTAACATTGAGAAACCGTAGCGGATTCATGCATGTATATATGGGCGTACTTAGACGACGTTGCGATCGAAGTTTGGATCGCTTGGTCTCTGCATAGATCGCATGACAGACAGACCTGTCCTTGCAATCAATTAAAGGCAGCGACGATCGACCGGCGCATGGAATGGGAGGAGAGGGAGAGAAAGCTAGCAATCGACACGGGCACATGCAATGCAAATACGGCGCTGCACGCACCAGCGAATCAGCAATCGATACTGCGTTGCGTTGCATGCAAATGCGTCCAAGCGGCCGGTCGTCCCTCCCTGCAGCTTGATCATGCACTGCATCCAATCAGGATCAGCGCCCAAAAAGTAAAAGCAAAAGATAGAGCACGTAAGCAGCGTCGCATGCAGCGCTTTTCTTTCTTTCTTTTTTTTAAGCATATCTGCGTGTGGCCAAACTAAACCCGGGTGGGTTAAATGGCTAACTACTGATTAACATTTTATGCACTGGAGTTTCTCTTGACTTGATCACTAATGTGTGGTAGGTGTGGGCTCTCTGCTTGAGTTTGGTTAACCTGGGGACCTGATCAAATTTCTGATTGGTGATCAAGTACACCTTGCATGCACATGCCCTTGCCTTTCGTAGTCCGTACGTACGGTGGCAGCACGGGAATAGCTACGTGTTGGTAAGGTTACCCTGGTCTCCCAACCCACGCGCGTTCTGCGTGCCCTGCCTCCAACCAAAGCATGGAGGCTTGCACAACAACAGATTCCATCGGGCCCACCTGACACACACACACACATCTCTCACCCTCCGTGTATGTGTGAGCGCTCGGGGACAAACCACCAAAGATTTGACAAATTGGTCATTTTTAAAAACTTAGTTTCATAAACCTACTTTAAAACTAACACTACAAGATAATTAAGCTATCGCCACCAAATTATTACAATGAAAGATAATTCGTGACAAAATATTATACTATTGCAATGATAATTTTTCTGTGACAAATAATAATATTTTATTGCAACGATTTTGTTGATCGTGGCAACAGAAAATAGTGAAAAGTACCACGTAATATGCAAATTGCCACAAAAATTAAAATTGTGGCGATAGAACATGCTTTTTGCAGCAGTAATATTTTTTGTGGTGACAGCTCGTTTTCTATTGCAACAAAAAAAATACTGAATAAAACAACGATTATAAATCATTGCAATAAAATATATTATTTGTCACAGAAAAATTATCGTTGCAATAGTATAATATTTTGCCACGAATTATTTTTCGTTGTAATAATTTGGTGACGATAGCTTAATTATCTTGTAGTGTTAGTTTTAAAGTAGGTTTATGAAAAGGGTCAACTCGTTAAATTCTTTTGGACAACGCATGGGTGGATTGATGGTAGTGTCCAGGGAAGAGCTTGCTAGTAGCAGTCTGTAGCAGAAGCAGCAGCGTACCCTGCGCCAAAAAAGCCAAAAAAAAGAAAAGTAAAGAAAAAAAGTTGCTGTATGTAATCTGTCCTATCCTAGCACAATGCAACAGCTAGCTGTGTGACCATGTATGCGTGGTACTACTAGTATTCTTGCACTTTGAAGTTTGAAAAACTAACTCAGGTTTGAACTGGAGTACTGGGTGTGTCCGTATGTGATAAATCAATATCAAACATGCACTTAGGGGTGTTGGGGTGTTTGCATACAAGGGCTAATTCCCTGTCACATCGGATATTCGAGTGCTAATTAAAAGTATTAAACGTAGACTAATAATAAAACTAATTGCATAAATGAGTACTAATTCGCGAGGCAAATTTTTTAAGCCTAATTAATCCATAATTAGCACATGTTACTGTAGCATCACATAGCCTAATCATGGATTAATTAGGCTCAATAAATTCGTGTCGCAAATTAATCCAGGGTTATAAAATTTGTTTTATTTTTAGTCTACGTTTAATACTTTTAATTAGTATAAAAACAGTGACTAAAATTTCAAACCACCCCTTAGCTATCATCTCCTCTGCACCAGGCACTGTACGCGCGCAGCCTCCGGTCCTGCCCGCCTTTGCAAGTCAGAAAAATCAAGACGGGTTCTACTTTGGCTTGTACATGTTGTAGAGAACAGCTGGGGATTAATCGACCAGGCAATTATTACTCCAGCTGATTATATTTCCATTATTAAAAAAAGAATTAGCTGATTAGATTAAAACCACCTTTCTTCTGTAGTGCTGTTTTGATCAATCGTTTTAGGGTTCTTTTTCAAGCCAATTGAAGCATTGAGCTGAATGAAATTTCAAATCGGTACCTGAATTCTTCAAGTTTTACATCTTTGGCAGTTCTTTTTTATTTTTCCCAATAGGATGCAGTTCCTAAAAATGCTGAATGCTGAAAAATACTGATAAAATATTAAGAAATTCTAGGAAAAAGATGCTATGCGTCAGAAGAGACATTCCAACTTATTTTATCGTGGAAGGAAAATACGGAAAAATAAATTTCTTGTGAATCATTTAACTGAAAATATATTTAGAAAATAATTTAACACATCCCAACTATTTTCTTGTGAATGTATGAACGTAGCACACAGTGTGTTACATAGAGATTTATCGTATACTCCATCCGATCCATCCATGTATATTAACATTTCGGAGATTTTTAAGACAGATCAAGAGTCAAGGAAAGAGACTTTGATGCCACTCATTTGAAGCCCTCTTTGTGGTTGGTTGTAAGAATTATAATTGTGTATATAAATGCCAAAAAATACTAATATATATATATATATATATATGAACAGAGGCGATCCTCCATGTATATTAACATTTCGGAGATTTTTAAAACAGATCAAGAGTTAACGGAAAGAGACTTTGATGCCACTCACCCTCTTTGTGGTTGGTTGTAAGAATTATATTTGTGTATATAAATGCCAAAAATACTAATATATATATATATATATATATATATGAACAGAGGGAGTATAAATTTATTTATACTATCTTAGGAGAAGATAGTGGTGGTGGTGGGTCTGTCAGCCACCACTGATGACAGAGGGGTCCATGTTTCCATCTCCTTTGCTTGCTCTCACTTTTTCAAGTCACAGGCTTTTCTCTTACCTCGCAAAATAGAAGCAGCACAATAGGAATATGACAATAAAATTTAAACCTGCTTTCCTTCATGTTGAATTTAGAAAAACAACACTTTCACTTGAATTTAAACCTGGCTTTCGAGGTATCTGGCCCATTATAGGCTTCCTTCGAAATATTAAAATCAAGCATTCATTTGACTACCGACGGTGACTACCATTTAGTGATTTTTGGGCTAACCGATGCTATTTTTTTCTCAAAAACAGTGTTTATAGCTTTGTATAATAGTGCGCCTAAGTTGTGGACATGATTTGAACAGTGTAATTTGTTTATTTTATGCCTAACCGTCTTAGTATGCTATAATGTGAACTTATTTTTTATTTATTTATAAGAAAATCTGTTGTCAAGTATGGGTTTTTTGCTAGTAGTTAATAGACTTGAGCAGGGACTGGTGCAAGCTTGGCTGGTTAGAGAAGTTTGGTTTATTTTGGGTAAAAATCTTTGCTCGAGCTCAACCCATTAAATATTACTCTCTTCATTCCAAAATTCCAAAATATAATAACTTAAGATTGGATGAGACATTTATTCAAATTTATTGTATTAGGATGTATCTCATTTAAATTTGAGGTTGTAATATTTTGAGATGGATGTAGTAATTATTGTATTTGACAACTTGACATATAGGAAAGAAGGAGCGGACCGAAACCTTAGGCTGCTATTGACCTCCGGAGAAGAAAATGAGCAGTTACAGATAGAGAAGCTATAGACCTTTTGGTGTGGGCGTGTGGCATATTGGGGCAAAGCTCTGTCTCCTACATTTTGATCCAGATTGTTATCGTAAGTATAAGAATCATTTTTCCCTTGAAAACGCATACTCGCGAGTATCTCGCAAACACATATGCTACGGAGAATAGAACTCGCGATTTTTCAAAAGACGACGTGTTAGAGCAAGTACTATGAACATTCAAGCACAAACCTTAAGATATCACATAGGACAAACTGATGAGGTGCAGGAGAAAAGAGAGTAGAGAAAAATAGCCACCTCTATGCAGGGAGTAAGCTCAATAAATATATGAGAGTGTTAGAGATATTGAAGATTGTGTGGTAAAGACAACTTATTATAAATTTTACTCCCTCCATTTCATATTATAAGTCGTTTTAACTTTTTTCTAGTCAAACTATTTTAAATTTGATAAAAAATATAGAACCATTTTCAACACAAAACAAACATATTATTAAAATATATTTAATGTTTCATTAATAAAACTAATTTGGTATTTTAGATGTTGTTAAATTTTTTTATAAACTTGATCAAACTAGAAAAAAAGTCAAAACAATTTATAATATGAAACAGAGGGAGTACCTTTTAATTTATTGATGTATGGCATGCATAAAATTAGAGGTGATAGTCACTTCCACTTATAAACTTGCCCTTACGGACCATGAACCATCGTCAACTTCTTTTTACTCCCTTTACTACTAACGTAAAGATCAACAAAAAAATTTAATCACTTTCTCGATTGGATCACCTCGATGTATACACGTCATATATTAGAGGTGTTGATGGTAAAGGATTTAGAACAAACCTAATTTAAAGGAGAAACATGTGCACATATTACGAAAAATGTGGTTGTGATTTATTGTTTAGGATAGAGGAAGTAAAAAGGTAAAAAGAAATGGAACTCCAAAAAAACCCAAAGATATATATTTGACTAGAAATGAAACAAATGAGATTGAATTTTTTATATTTTGGTCCTTTTTGAAAACTTATTTTGTAAATAGACCCCTGAAAAAATTTATTCCGAGAATGGTCCTTTTTGGGCGCCAGAGTGACTAGCGCCGTGGTCCAACAGCACGGCGCCAGCATCGGTGGCATCGCCAGAGTGCCACGATGGCACCATGCATCGGTCCGGCGCTGACATGGCGGGAGGACAGTGTCAATATTGCTAGCGCCATCTCCCCCCCCCCACGGTGCCAAAAACGCTGGCGCACTCCTCCCGGGGCCTGCCGCACTAAGCCGCGTGGGCCCTACCTCTCTCCCCCTCCCATTCAGCCCCATCCTCCATTGCCGAGCCTGAGCAGCTATTGCTCCCTCTCTCACCTCTCACCTCTCCTTCTCAAATACACTCGATTTGGAGCCATTTTTTGCAAATTTCTTCGGAAAATCGAAAAGCAAGGTATACTACTCCATTACCCACTATGTTTTTTCCGTTTTAATCGGTGGAATTTGTAGATCAGAGGGTAACCCTAGAACCATCTTTTTGACAAAAATTTTGATTGACCGTTGAAATTGGGAATTTGATTATTGTAGTGTTACATGTGTGTAATGTGCTCGTTGGTGCTATGATTTTTTCGAGTATATATATGTGGTAATGATGATTTTTAGTTTGGATTATAATGGATGGTTGTATGAAAAAATTGGTGTAGGTTAGATTTGTAGCTATGTGCTATATGGAGGAGAGAAATTTGGCCGCATGCTAGAATTTTATTGAAGCTAACTATAAATTTAGAAATTTTCTTGAGAGATGACAAATTTAATATATTAACTTTAATAATATAGGTGGGTTTGTAGTGCTTAAGAAGTTAATTATGTTATAAGATAGTGGTTGATAAAATTTCACCATAATTTACTTGGCGGGAGACAATCTTGGTTTTGTAGAATGTTCAGGAAGGATGAAAGGTGTTATTGCCTTAGGCAGCTGCCGTCACCGGACGCTAACCGTCCCATGTGTTGGTGCGGTGATGATTGTCGTTTTGTAATCAACGATGATCACAAGACATACCACCAGAGGTACTGGATGTGTCGCAATTATGCGTACAGTCCGGAGAAGCCTAAGCCGGAGCCTAAGGCAAAGAGAAATAAAGGAAAGGCGGCGAAGCTAGTGGAAGTAATTTGTTATACTTTTGAGCTTGCAGTACTAAATGCACTGAAATTTGTAATGAAGATCATTTAAATCGTGAAATATGTAGGTACCGAAGACACCGCCTCCTCAATGCGACTTTGTGGAATGGATTGACACGGAGATTGATCCCTGAGATTCAGAGATGCTTCATCGGGAACACGAATGGGAAAAGGAACGGCTCGATCATCATCTCAGACTTGCGGCAATACAGATTGCGGAGAGAAAGAGGAAGGAGGTGAGGGAGTTTGCGGAGAAGGAAGAGCATGCAAAGGAGCGGGCGAGGAAGCTCGCTAGGGCACAGCGTGCCAAGGAGGCTGGTCCGGAGGCCACTACCAAGGGGAAATATCTTTGTTGCACCCAGTATTAGAATAATTTTATGATAGTTTTTTAAGGCAAATTACACATACCATTTTTTTAAGAAGTTATTAATGGTTAAAGTTTCATCAAATATTGTCCTAAACATCAAATAGTTATGACCAGAGGGAATAATATTTATATTCAGTGAAAACTAATAAGCAATAACTGAACGGAAGTACCTATATTGAGTGAAATCCCTATCTTTATCAGGCGCAAGCTTTGATGGTAACCTCTCCAAGACTCAAGTCCATTACCAATGTAACCCTGGTGACCAATCTGAGTACAGAAAAAGGATCTGGACCCTGTGACATGACTGCAAAAAAGGTAATTGTATATACAACACTGTCAATACCCTGGTCAAGAAGTTATCAATCAAATGTCAAATGAGAAAGATCTCATACTTCTGAGAAAGTTTATCACTGAGGATAACATCAAGAACATGGATGATTTCTTGGGCTACGCCCCAGTGCATTCCAAGCAGAAACCGCTAGAGGTGGTACAAGTTTGTTCTGCCAACAATTTCAATTGTGATCTTAAATTCCTTTTGCACCCTGCAGAAGGACAAGACATAATAATCTAATATTGAGAAACACGTAGCTTGGTACATAAGAAAACCCTAAGCTAGAATCACACAGACCTTTCTTTAACATTCTTTTCTGGATCAAATACTTTGACCGCAAACTCCTTTGATTCAAAAGGAAGTGAACCAGCAGTATAGAGACTCTCTCTTCCATCATAGGCTGGCCGTTTGCCACCAAGAGTTGTAGTTCTGTGCAACTTGATGAGCTCATCAGGTACAATCCTACTTGTTTCTCTTGAAGTAATCTTTGTGTTGATAGCGACCTGTAAGATTTTCAGAACAACTCGATGTTAGTATATCAATGGTTACTATCATTGAGAAGAGGATGGCACTCAAGATGGGGCAATTTTCTGGTTTCTTTCATTCACAAACTCAAAGCCATACCTTCTAAGGCAGGTTGGGGTTACATATATATAGGGGTGGGCAGCCAGCTGAATTATTGAATTATTGACTGTCCTAGCTAGTCCAAGATACCAAAGGAACAAAAGGACTAACCACCTAAAGGGCTGCAGCATCTTTGACTACTACTGCAGCCAACAAACTAAAGGAAAAGATGCTACTACAACCAACAGCAAGCAGCACACATGCTAAGCAGCAGGCAGCACACATGCCACAACTAGCAGCACATGGACTAGTACAGAGACTTATCAGCAATTCTCCCCCTAAGTGTTGTACGTCGTCTTGTGGGGAAGTTGGGCCATCTCGATCCTGAAGCAGAGCTCGAGGAACTTGATTCTCCCAAGAGGCTTGGTGAGCAAGTCCACAAGCTGGTCCTTGGTGTTGATGTAGCTCGCCTTGATGCTCCCTTCTTCCAAGTAGCTTCGGATGAAGTGGTACCTCACCCGGATGTGCTTGCTCCGTTCGTGGAAGACGGGGTCCACTTCACCTCGTACGGTGTCCTGCCATCGAGGGCCATGGTAGGAGAGCGGTTGAGGATGTAGACGGCCGTCACCACCGCCTCTCCCCAGAAGATGGCCGGCATCCCCCTCTGCTTGAGGAGAGCCCGAGCCATCCCCACAGCCGTCTGGTTGCTCCGCTCGATGACGCCGTTCTGCTGCGGGCTATACGGCGCGGTGTAGTGGCGCTGAATGCCCTCATCAGCGCAGTACGACGCGAATTCAGCCGCCGTGAATTCGCCGCCGTTGTCGGTGCGCAGCACGCGCAACTTGCGGCCGTACTCCGCCTCCGCAGCAGCCTGCGCGTGCCTGATGGCGTCTGCAGCCTCTCCCTTGCTGCCGAGGACCATCACCCACATGTAGTGGGAGAGGTCGTCGACGAGCAGCAGGAAGTAACGTCGTCCTCCTGGTGTGGCCGGTGTCACTAGGCCACACAAGTCCCCGTGCACGAGCTCGAGCCACTCCTTGGCTCGAAAGCTCGTCTGCTGGGGAAAGGGGAGCCACCTCTGTTTCGTTAGGATGCAGACGTCGCAGAGCTACTCCACGTGGTCAAGGCATGGCAGGCCTCACACCATCTCCTTGGCACTGAGCCGCTTCAGGGCCTCGAAGTGGAGGTGCCCGAAGCGCTCGTGCCACTGCCACGCCTCGTCATCCCGACGAGCGGCGAGGCAACCTGGTTGTGCCACCTGCGCGCTGAGGATGTAGAGTCGATTAGTGCCTCTGGTTACCTTGGCAACGAGGCGGCGACGGCGATCCCAAATTCTCATGACTCCGTGCTCGACCAGCACGCGTGAGCCGTTTTCATCCAGCTGTCCCACGCTGATGATAGAGTTCCTCAACGCGGGGATGTAGTAGACTCCGGTAAGCAGCCTGTGCTCACCGGACTTGGCGGAGAAGGTGACGGAGTGTTAACAGTAGATTTTCGTAATCGACCCGGAGAGGAAAGAGGAAACTGAAGCAGAGAGGAAGGATTAAGTTGGAGTCGGACCAAGCATCGTATCGGACTCGGTGAATGTATCGGACTGAGAGGAGCGCTAGTAGGAAGAGTGTATCGGCCGATACGGATTCAGTATGGTTGATTGGCCGATAGAGGCTGGAAGTTGACAAGGTCAGCGTGGGCTTGGTTTGGGCTCGAGATAAGCTTCAAGGAAGTTGCCAAATAGAGATAAGGCTCGGTTTTAGGCAATTGTATCTTGTAAATCAAGTAGGTTTAGATCTAATTTGTGGCAAGAGTCTGCCGCAAAGACTTGTTTGTTTGTTAGAGACAAGATCGTGTCCTACAAGGACCCTGTTGTAATCTCGGGTATAAATATCCCGGTAGTTTGTACATAGAAATTCTCTCACAGCCAAATACAACAACCAGTTTGTTTCAATCTATTTTCGGCGCATCGCCAACCCTCGCAAGGGGTCAACTCCGACGAGTTCTTGCTTCCTCGGAGCAGAGGTAAGAATTCGTACCCGACGATCTGCATCGTCGGGGCTAGCGTATCGCGTTAGACACGCTAAGCCTCGATGATGTGATCGTCGTTTATCATGTTTTGGATGATTTTGGCAAGTGTCTTAATTATGCTTCGCCAGCGATCTACTCGTTTTAGGGTTTATTGCTGACGGCAGTTTAATTATTACACTTGGTTAAATCATTCAGTGCATTTATCATCCCCAAAAGCAATCGGCGACTTGATTCTCTCTGTGTTAAGTCTCAATTCACACTTTGAGTTGCCATCGACATTAGTCCTATCTTGAGATCTAACCCAAAGCCTGTTTTCGATTGTAATTAAGGATAGCACTGGAGTTTCAGCCAGTCTTGCCTGATATGCATGATTTTCGTAAGGTTTTTATGTATATCTGCCATCTACATTAACAGATCGATGAATATAGATATATCTGTTATAGATTACTCTTTAGGGTTTATCTGTGGTCGACATATTTATATTGGTTGATTGGTTCTTATAGATTTGCACTAGAGTATTAGCTAGTGTAGTTATCTTTGTTATCCCTTATCGGCCGATGCCATTAATCGATGTTAATATGTTGATGAAGGCCGATA
The DNA here is from genome assembly GCA_008326285.1 of Oryza officinalis. NCBI lineage: Eukaryota > Viridiplantae > Streptophyta > Magnoliopsida > Poales > Poaceae > Oryza > Oryza officinalis. The sequence goes on along the minus strand of BDMV01000003.1, from coordinate 24,336,228 downwards.
AGATTAGATCTATGCTTTAATCTTATTTTGTCACAAGTAAGCCGATATAGCTTTGCCCTATCGGCTGGGCCACGACAATGCGACATCGGCCTATCGGCCGATCGGCCATTGTTTTCTAACACGGTTTGCTTGTTTATCTTGTTGATTGCAAATCAAATCAACTGGCACGCTCTACACACGACTAGGCAAGCCTTTAGACCTGCACTGGAGTAAAGCAAACCTCCCAGGCCGCCGTGGAAACGTGGAACCCGTTTGGTTGCAAGGCGGGTCGAAATTCTGCGCCAACACGGAGCCGACGCCCTTGATCTCCACGCCGGAGACATCCCCAAACTTGACGGAGCCTCGGACGCTGGAGCCTCGAAGTGGAGGTGCCCGAAACGCTCGTGCCACTACCACGCCTCGTCGTCCCGACGAGCGGCGAGGCAAACTGGTTGTGCCACCTGCGCGCTGAGGATGTAGAGTCGATTAGTGTCTCTGGTTACCTTGGCAAGGAGGCGGCGACGGCGATCCCAAATTCTCATGACTCCGTGCTTGACCAGCACGCGTGAGCCATTTTCATCCAGCTGTCCCACGCTGATGATAGAGTTCCTCAACACGGTGATCACGCTGATCATTGCAATAAAATATTATTATTTGTCACTGAAAAATTATCGTTGCAATAGTATAATATTTTACCACGAATTATTTTTTGTTGTAATAATTTGGTGACGATAGCTTAATTATTTTGTAGTGTTAATTTTAAAGTAGGTTTATGAAAAGGGTCAACTCGTTAAATTCTTTTGGACAACGCATGGGTGGGTTGATGGTAGTGGTCCGGGGAAGAGCTTGCTCGCTCGGTCTCTAGCCGCAATTCCCAGACCAGCTGTGTACTAGTAGCAGTCTGTAGCAGAAGCAGCAGCGTACCCTGCGCCAAAAAAGCCAAAAAAAAGGAAAAGTAAAGAAAAAAAGTTGCTGTATGTAATCTGTCCTATCCTCGCACAATGCAACAGCTAGCTGTGTGACCATGTATGCGTGGTACTACTAGTATTCTTGCAATTTGAAGTTTGAAAAACTAACTCAGGTTTGAACTGCAGTACTGGGTGTGTCCGTATGTGATAAATCAATATCAAACATGCACTTAGGGGGTGCTGGGGTGTTTGGATTGAGGGATTAATTTTTAGTACCTGTCACATCGGATGTTTAAGTGTTAATTAAAAGTATTAAATATAGACCAATAATAAAATTAATTACATAATGAGTACTAATTCACGAGGCAAATTTTTTCAGCCTAATTAATCCATAATTAGCACATGTTACTGTAGCATCACATAGGTTAATCATGGATTAATTAGGCTAAATAGATTCGTCTTTCAAATTAATCCAGGGTTATAAAATGTGTTTTATTTTTAGTCTACGTTTAATACTTTTTAATTAGTATACAAAACAGTGACTAAACTTCCAAACACCCCCTTAGCTATCATCTCCTCTGCACCAGGCACTGTACGCGCGCAGCTTCCGGTCCTGCCCGCCTTTGCAAGTCCAGAAAAATCAAGACGGGTTCTACTTTGGTTTGTACATGTTGTAGAGAACAGCTGGGGATTAATCGAACAGCGCAATTATTACTCCAGCTGATTATATTTCCATTATTAAAAAAAAGAATTAGCTGATTAGATTAATACCACCTTTCTTCTGTAGTGCTGTTTTGATCAATCGTTTTAGGGTTCTTTTTCAAGCCAATTGAAGCATTGAGCTGAATGAAATTTCAAATCGGTACCTGAATTCTTCAAGTTTTACATCTTTGGCAGTTCTTTTTTATTTTTCCCAATAGGATGCAGTTCCTAAAAATGCTGAATGCTGAAAAATACTGATAAAATATTAAGAGATTCTAGGAAAAAGATGCTATGCGTCAGATAGAGACATTCCAACTTATTTTATCGTGGAAGGAAAATATGGAAAAATAAATTTCTTGTGAATCATTTAACGTGAAAATATATTTAGAAAATATTTTAACACATCCCAACTATTTTCTTGTGAATGTATGAACGTAGCACACAGTGTGTTACATAGAGATTTATCGTATACTCCATCCGATCCATCCATGTATATTAACATTTCGGAGAATTTTAAGACAGATCAAGAGTCAACGGAAAGAGAACGTGAAAATATATTTAGAAAATAATTTAACACATCCCAACTATTTTCTTGTGAATGTATGAACGTAGCACACAGTGTGTTACATAGAGATTTATCGTATACTCCATCCGATCCATCCATGTATATTAACATTTCGGAGATTTCATCCATGTATATTAACATTTCGGAGATTTTTAAGACAGATCAAGAGTCAACGGAAAGAGACTTTGATGCCACTCATTTGAAGCCCTCTTTGTGGTTGGTTGTAAGAATTATAATTGTGTATATAAATGCCAAAAAATACTAATATATATATATATATATATATGAACAGAGGCCGATCCGTCCATGTATATTAACATTTCGGAGATTTTTAAGACAGATCAAGAGTTAACGGAAAGAGACTTTGATGCCACTCACCCTCTTTGTGGTTGGTTGTAAGAATTATATTTGTGTATATAAATGCCAAAAATACTAATATATATATATATATGAACAGAGGGAGTATAAATTTATTTATACTATCTTAGGAGAAGATAGTGGTGGTGGTGGGTCTGTCAGCCACCACTGATGACAGAGGGTCCATGTATTCCATCTCCTTTGCTTGCTCTCACTTTTTCTAGTCACAGGCTTTTCTCTTACCTCGCAAAATAGAAGCAGCACAATAGGAATATGACATTAAAATTTAAACCTGCTTTCCTTCATGTTGAATTTAGAAAAACAACACTTTCACTTGAATTTAAACCTGGCTTTCAACGGTATCTGGCCCATTATAGGCTTCCTTCGAAATATTAAAATCAAGCATTCATTTGACTACCGACGGTGACTACCATTTAGTGATTTTTGGGCTAACCGATGCTATTTTTTTCTCAAAAACAGTGTTTATAGCTTTGTATAATAGTGCACCTAAGTTGTGGACATGATTTGAACAGTGTAATTAGTTTATTTTATGCCTAACCGTCTTAGTATGCTATAATGTGAACTTATTTTTTATTTATTTATAAGAAAATCTGTTGTGAAGTATGGGTTTTTTGCTAGTAGTTAATAGACTTGAGCAGGGACTGGTGCAAGCTTGGCTGGTTAGAGAAGTTTGGTTTATTTTGGGTAAAAATCTTTGCTCGAGCTCAACCCATTAAATATTACTCTCTTCATTCCAAAATCCCAAAATATAATAACTTAAGATTGGATAAGACATTTATTCAAATTTATTGTATTAGAATGTATCTCATTTAAATTTGAGGTTGTAATATTTTGAGATGGATGTAGTAATTATTGTATTTGACAACTTGACATATAGGAAAGAAGGAGCGGACCGAAACCTTAGGCTGCTATTGACCTCCGGAGAAGAAAATGAGCAGTTACAGATAGAGAAGCTATAGACCTTTTGGTGTGGGCGTGTGGCATATTGGGGCAAAGCTCTGTCTCCTACATTTCGATCCAGATTATTATCGTAAGTATAAGAATCATTTTTCCCTTGAAAACGCATACTCGCGAGTTTCTCGCAAACACATATGCTACGGAGAATAGAACTCGCGATTTTTCAAAAGACGACGTGTTAGAGCAAGTACTATGAACATTCAAGCACAAACCTTAAGATATCACATAGAACTAACTGATGAGGTGGAGGAGAAAAGAGAGTAGAGAAAAATAGCCACCTCTATGCAGGGAGTAAGCTCAATAAATATATGAGAGTGTTAGAGATATTGAAGATTGTGTGGTAAAGACAACTTATTATACATTTTACTCCGTCCATTTCATATTATAAGTCGTTTTAACTTTTTTCTAGTCAAACTATTTTAAATTTGATAAAAAATATAGAACCATTTTCAACACAAAACAAACATATTATTAAAATATATTCAATGTTTCATTAATAAAACTAATTTGGTATTTTAGATGTTGCTAAATTTTTTTATAAACTTGATCAAACTAGGAAAAAAAAGTCAAAAAGACTTATAATATGAAACAGAGGGAGTACCTTTTAATTTATTGATGTGTGGCATGCATAAAATTAGAGGTGATAGTCACTTCCACTTATAAACTTGCCCTTACGGACCATGAACCATCGTCAACTTCTTTTTACTCCCTTTACTACTAACGTAAAGATCAACAAAAAAATTTAATCACTTTCTCGATTGGATCACCTCGATGTATACACGTCATATATTAGAGGTGTTGATGGTAAAGGATTTAGAACAAACCTAATTTAAAGGAGAAACATGTGCACATATTATGAAAAATGTGGTTGTGATTTATTGTTTAGGATAGAGGAAGTAAAAAGGTAAAAAGAAATGGAACTCCAAAAAAACCCAAAGATATATATTTGACTAGAAATGAAACAAATGAGATTGAATTTTGTATATTTTGGTCCTTTTTGAAAACTTATTTTGTAAATAGACCCCTGAAAAAATTTATTCCGAGAATGGTCCTTTTTGGGCGCCAGAGTGACTAGTGCCGTGGTCCAACAGCACGGCGCCAGCATCGGTGGCATCGCCAGAGTGCCACGATGGCACCATGCATCGGTCCGGCGCTGACATGGCGGCAGGACAGTGTCAATATTGCTAGCGTCGTCTCCCCCCCCCCACGGTGCCAAAAACGCTGGCGCACTCCTCCCGGGGCCTGCCGCACTAAGCAACGTGGGCCCTACCTCTCTCCCCCTCCCATTCAGCCCCCTCCTCCATTGCCGAGCCCGAGCAGCTATTGCTCCCTCTCTCACCTCTCACCTCTCCTTCTCAAATACACTCGATTTGGAGCCATTTTTTGCAAATTTCTTCGGAAAATCAAAAAGCAAGGTATACTACTCGATTACCCCCTATGTTTTTTCCGTGTTAATCGGTGGAATTTGTAGATCAGAGGGTAACCCTAGAACCATCTTTTTGACAAAAATTTTGATTTTGACCGTTGAAATTGGGAATTTTATTATTGTAGTGTTACATGTGTGTAATGTGCTCGTTGGTGCTATGATTTTTTCGAGTATATATGTGGTAATGATGATTTTTAGTTTGGATTATAATGGATGGTTGTATGAAAAAATTGGTGTAGGTTAGATTTGTAGCTATGTGCTATATGGAGGAGAGAAATTTGGCCGCATGCTAGAATTTTATTGAAGCTAACTATAAATTTATAAATTTTCTTGAGAGATGACAAATTTAATATATTAACTTTAATAATATAGGTGGGTTTGTAGTGCTTAAGAAGTTAATTATGTTATAAGATAGTGGTTGATAAAATTTCACCATAATTTACTTGGCGGGAGACAATCTTGGTTTTGTAGAATGTTCAGGAAGGATGAAAGGTGTTATTGCCTTAGGCAGCTGCCGTCACCGGACGCTAACCGTCCCATGTGTTGGTGCGGTGATGATTGTCGTTTTGTAATCAACGATGATCACAAGACATACCACCAGAGGTACTGGATGTGTCGCAATTATGCGTACAGTCCGGAGAAGCCTAAGCCGGAGCCTAAGGCAAAGAGAAATAAAGGAAAGGCGGCGAAGCTAGTGGAGGTAATTTGTTATACTTTTGAGCTTGCAGTACTAAATGCACTGAAATTTGTAATGAAGATCATTTAAATCGTGAAATATGTAGGTACCGAAGACACCGTCTCCTCTATGCGACTTTGTGGAATGGATTGACACGGAGATTGATCCCTGAGATTCAGAGATGCTTCATAGGGAACGCGAATGGGAAAAGGAATGGCTCGATCATCATCTCAGACTTGCGGCAATACTGATTGCGGAGAGAAAGAGGAAGGAGGTGAGGGAGTTTGCGGAGAAGGAAGAGCGTGCAAAGGAGCGGGCGAGGAAGCTCGCTAGGGCACAGCGTGCCAAGGAGGCTGGTCCGGAGGCCACTCCTGGCGCCACCCCCAAGACGACGGAGCCAGGTAGGCTGGTGCCGCCACCCCCATCCCCCGGCTTGCTCTTGCCTCGCGCGGGTGCTTGGCGCCGCCCCCAAGACGACGGCGCCAGAGAGGCTGGCGCCGACACCCCTGCCCCTCGGCTCGCTCCTGCCTCGCGCGGTTGCCTGGCGCCACCCCCCAGACCACGACACCGGTGAGGCTGGCGCCCTCCCCTCGTGACCTTGAAAACCATTAATCATGTTGAAGGCAATCACATACATACACATCACACATTGATCCATAATGCACATCGCACATCACATACATAAGTTCAAAAAATAGTCCACAAGTTCATACGTTGACATACATAAGTTTATAAATAGACCACAAGTTCAAGAAATGCTCATCACACATCACATATATAAGTTCATTCATCACATTGGGCCATACATCACCCAAGTCCATCAAACAAGTTGTCAAGTCCATACATCACCGAAGTCCGTCAAATAAGTTCACAACTCCATACTTAACCCAAGTCCATCAAAATGTTCACAGATGGTCTAAACATGAGAAGTACCGCATCATCCAACTCACTTCTTCTGTTGACGCTGAAGAGCCTGCGACCCCGAAGTGTACCTACGTTTCAGAATACAATGTGAGGCAGAGGAAACAAAAAAACAAAATAGTAAGTGACATTTTTCATTGAAGTACCTCTTTTTCTCTTGCCGAGTGGCACGTAAGTTGTATGTAGCAGGCTGTGATGCCTGAGGCGCATCGGGCAGCTATGAAATGCCTATCTCATCAGCATCCAATGCGATGTAGTCCTCGTCATCGAAGTCGTCGTTCAACCCATCATCATCGATAGGTGCAGCCAGGGTCTTCCCTTTTCCCCTCACCTATGGATTGCGTGCCGATGAGGAGCCTCCAACTTTCTCACACTCTTCTATCCTGATGGAGTGTCGGGTGGTACTTGGACGCATGGATTGAGGTAGTGGTGGAGGGATATGCTGTGGGTGGTAAACATCATCCAATCCAACTGACCTGCAACCAAGTCTCGTGGCCATCTTGCGACACCTACAATGAACCTTCTGGATTACCGAAAAAAAGACTTTGTTAAGCATAAGAAAAGTAGGTCATTTTTTCGAGGGAATGTTGATTCATATTACCTCTAGCACATTGTGTAGCGTGTTTTCTGTCTACTGACCATCCCTCTCAGATCCGAGGGCATGACCCATCTCATTTACGCTCCTTAGGAGCTCTCTAGACTACAAGCATGTCACGTTGTATGTCAATTGTTGCGTGAAAAGTAAATTTAAATTGACAAATGCAAGAGTACTTACAATTCTGTCTGTGAGTGGTGCGTGCTCCATTTGACTACCAATCCTAGTCCGAATGTCATAGCTATCTCTCCCCTCGTCAGAAGAGCGGTCTTCTTGTATGTCCGCCTCTGTCCAAGCCGGTCGAAGAAAAATTCGATAATTTCTATGTAGCCAACGTAGATACTCATCAAAATGTTTGTTTTGGTGGATTGGCTCAATGTATCTATCGTTCCTTTCAGCTGTCCACCAAGCATCAATGTACCTACTGTGTTCTAACCTCCAATCCTTCACTTTTTTCGTTTTGACCCTGTCGTACTTTGAGAAGAATAATTTGATGGATTGTAAGGCATTAATTGAACAAGCAAAATGAAAAATGGAATTAAAAGGGCATAAATCATACTTATGAAGATCCACTCCAGTTGAGATGTCCTCAACAGGGAAATCTTGCCTCTTCCCAAGCTATCACATGACATGATGCGACAGGTGGTACTCAACCTCCCAACAGAAAATCAACGGACATTGATACATGAACGCTTCTGCATCCCTAGTGCGCAAGGTATTGAATGTAAGCTTGTTTGCCTCAACCGAGTGGTACGGAAGCCAATTGACCTACATGAAAAAAACCATTGGGTGAGATAAGTTTTTCTTAGATTGAAGGAAACATGAAATTTGACTGAAATTAGAAGTACTTACATGTGCTGGCTGGAGGCAATCGAACTCGTTAACGTACCGCTTGTAAGCCACCTCAATACGGGCATGTGAGGTTGCTGTACTTTCAAATAAGTACGCTGCACATCCACACTTTGGTTTGCCAACCGGTAGACGTAGCCACATCCACATTTAAATGGGAAAGACACAATCACTAAGGTTGGAGGACGGTGCCTGGCGACAACAAGCCTCGCACCGCTATCTATAAGTCCATGCCAACACTGTTGAACCCCAACTGAAACACCCAAGGTCGACAAGATTGGGTACCAAAGGAATTCAAATTTGGCACGCCCAGTTTCAACCATCGGCTTGGGGAATTAAGTCTTCTGAATTGGCCCTTGTTGCGTCATGACGAAAGATTGAAGACAACGCTTTTGAAAGTCAGCCACGGATTACTCCATCTGTTGCCTCGGATTGCTCTATCGGCTCACAAGGATTACATACGAGTTGGATTTAGCCGATGACAACAAAGGTTTTATTGATTATCTAATCGTTTGGATTTAATGACATCGGACCTCCAACCGATGTATGCTTTAACCTTCGGATCAGCGCTTATTCTATCATATCACTATTAGCCGATTGGTTTCTATTGGATTATATTATTGTTTTATTGCATTATCATCAGCCGATTGTCTTTATATCATTATTTACATCAAGTGTCAAAATCTACATTGTATATATAACCAATTGCTCAAAACCCTATCGACATCGGCTAATATCGACATCGACTGGAATTACTCCATCGGCTTGTCAGCTGATCAGCTCTTTGATCTGTTGTTTATATATCTTGTTAGTTGCAAGATTAAACTGACTGGCACACCCGCATCTCATCAATTTTAGAACCTGCACTGGAGCTAAGCGGATCTCCCAGGCTTTCGTGTGCCACACGCATGATCTATGTCAACACATCTTTTGGCACACTCGACGGGACAGATTTTGCGTAAACAGAAACTCTTATTGGCAATCAAAAAGAAGGCTAGAGATTATGGCTCTAAGCATGACTAAGGTTGATGCAGCGCGAATTATGAAAAGAAACATAATATCTAGACAATCAAGCCTTCAACTAATTTTCAGGATGGTAGATACCTAGCTAATCTAGATCGACAAAGTAATTTAGCCGATACTGGCAAAACCCTAGAAAAGATTTGACTGATACAAGTAAATTGAATAATCAACTTAGATTAACTAAGATATATTATAATAGGTAGGCAAATATATCAACCGAACCAGAGCGATCCAAGAGGTCAAAACGATACAGCCTTGAACAACACCAATGTAGCCGATACAATTGCCAGGGCCGGCGAAAAGTAGGACTTACCCCTTCGCCGGAGATTGAAAGCCGATGCAGCCCTGTGTCAGGTGCCAAGTTCCGTCGGTTGATAATTAAAAACCTCGAAAAAGAGGGTGGCGATGCACCGAAAGTTATATATTGATAGAGAGATAGATTACATAGACCCCGCATTAGGTGCCAAGTTCCACCAATTGATAAATAAAAACCTCGAAAAAGAGGATGGCGATGCGCCGAAAGTTGTATTTTGATAGAGAGATAGATTACATAGACCCCGGGTATACATATTTATACCCATGGATAGATACTAGTTCTTATTGGACAAGACACAAACTTTCCTAAAGATAAAGTAAAAGATACAAGTCCTGATCGGATTTTAAACAATCTTTCCTAAAAGTAAAAGGAAACTAACAGACTCTGCCTACTTAATAAATAACTTGCCATGCTGCATCCTCCTCGAACTTGGTCTCTTCTGGATAAGCTTCCTTTAATTGATTAATTTCTTTAACCGAATCCATCAAGAATGCAACTACTGACGACTGATAATTCTCATCGGCCGATTTTAGGACTCTGAAGCCGGTACTAGACTCTAGGCTGATGATGACTTCAGGGCTTACCAAATTTTAGCGTTAACAGGTACGTAACATCTTCGAAGTAAACACCTCCAGAGATCTAGACTGAGAGTCTTTTACCAGATCAAAGTAAATTTTCCAATCCAACTGACCTAGCACCTTCAATATATACTTATGTCCTTGACCGACATCGTATCTCCCATAAATACCAATCTCCACATCATACTCGATCCATTCAAGAACTTTTTTTACTCACGACCTTAGTTTATCTAGTGTGGGACGGGTGAGAAACAAAATGGTCTTCAATGACATATTCTCAAACTCAACATGTGCACCAACATAAGGTTCGACCATTCTACCACCATAGTAAACACGAACAAGTTTATCCATCTATATTGAAAAAAATATCATGTGACTTCAAAAAAAAAATCCATGATCAACCTTCCTAAACGTCATACAAACCGACCAATTTGAACTAATGCATTACTCAAATTTATGCAAAACTACTACTAAAACAAAAATATTTAATTCACATACAAAAATACCAAAAACTTGTCATACCATATTTGTCCATTCCTCCATATAGCACAAATTTAACCTACACCAATTTTGCCATACAACCATCCATTCAAGTCCAAACTAAAATTCATCATTACCACATATACTCAAAAAAATCATAGCACCAACGAGCACATTGCACACATGTAACACTACAATCATCAGATCCCCAATTTCAACGGTCAAAATCAAAATTTTTGGCAAAAAAAATTCTAGGGTTACCCTCCAATCTACAAATTCCACCGATTAAAACATAAAAATAGAGGGCAATGGAGGAGTATACTTTCTTTTCGATTTTTCTAAGAAATCCCACGAAAAACGGCTCCAAATCGAGTAGATTTGAGGAAGAGGTGTGAGAGGGAAGAGAGGGATGAGCAAAAACTGCTCTGGCTCGGGCTAGGGAGGAGGGGGCGAATGGGTGGGAATGGGGCGGGGGGTGGGGCCCATGTGGTTAAGTCCTGCCCACCCCCCGGGAGGACCGCGCCGTGGGGGAGGCAACGCCAGTACTGTTGGTGTCGTCCTTCTGCCATGTCAGCGTTGTGCGCCCCGTGGTGCCACGATGGCAGGGTGGCGGCGCCAAGAATCCTGGCGTAGTACTGTTGAACCACGACGCCAATCACTCTGACGCCTCAAAAAGAACCATTTTCGGAATAAGTTTTTCTAATGGTCTATTTGAAAAATAAGTTTTCAAAAAAGGACCATGATGTAAAAAACTCAGCAAATGAGATTAGATCATCTCTTGTTGAAACGGGGTATTAAGCCGGTTCAGAACTTCTGATCAGCTCGAAGAGCACGCCTTGCCGACGCCGGCTGCCAGTTCTCGTCACGGCGACGGAGCACCGACGCCTTTCCAGGGCACCGGAGAAACGAAGCTCTCCTGGTAGACATGCTGCGTCGCGAGGACGTCGTCGACGCCGAGTTCCCTGCGGGCGGCCACCACCTCGCCCCTCTTGAGGTTGTAAACCCCGAGCCGCTGCCCCTCACTCGAGCGGAGCAGCGCGTCCCCGCCGCCGTCGTCGCTCACGTGGGCGACGAAGAACCCCAGCGTCCCCGCCACGTCGCCGAGGAACCCGGCGCCGATGCGGTACACGCAAACCCATGCCTCCTCGTCGTAGTCCTGGAGCAGCCACAGCGCCACTACGCCGTCGTCTGCGTCGTACGACGAGGCGGCCAGCGTCGTCCCCTGTACTCCGATGAGCTGGCCAGTCCAGCCGGAGGCAGCCGCGCAGGGTCACCGGCGGGTGATGCCACAACACCGAGGTGAGGTACACGTCATCGTTTGGCCGCCCCAGCAGCCTCGCCGTCGGCTGCCCCGCCGCCGCCACGGCGTACGTGCAGTCTACACTGAACCTCGCCGCCAGCGTCCGTAAGACCCCTGGCCGTGGGGGCGAGCGCTGCACCACCGTCGTCCGCGTCCTGCAGAAGAGGACACGGTACTTGGCCGTGGACGCGTGGAGGTAGAAGCCCACGACGTCGAAGCCGTCGAGGCCGGCGGTGGGGAGCGCGGCGACCTCCCGCGTCGCGGGGTTGCACACGAAGAACGACTTGGTGGTGGTCTCGCGCGGGCGCTGCTGCCCGGGCGATCGCGGCGAGAGGAGCAGGAGGCCGTCGCAGCAGCCGTGGAGGCGCACGGCCGGGTGGCCGCCGCAGTGGAGGGGCGTCGCGCCGGCGGCGATGACGTCGTCCGCTAGTGTCTCGGCGAGGCGGTCGAGGGGGAGCGCGTACAGGGCGTCCGCGAGGCCGCCGGGGTAGGGGTGGACGAGGAGGGCGGCGCGGGGCGCGCGGTGGTGGCGGGCGCGGAGGAAGGCGGGGTCGGAGAGGAGGCGGCGCCACGATGTGGAGACGGCGCGGAAGCGGAGCACGGACTTGGCCGGAAGGCGGTGGAGGATCTCCTCGAGGACGTCGTCTGGAAGCCGTGGCCGCCGCGGCCTTTTGCGCTGGTGATTCGGATCCATGGTTTCCTCCATCCTTTTTATTTGCTTTTAATTTTTTTGTTTGTGTGAGATGTGTGTGTGGCTTTTATACACGAAAAAAGTCCCCTTTGGTTTTTTTTAAATGTAGGCCGAATCTGATTTGTATTCTTTAACTACAAAATTGAATAGAATGATTCCTCTTACTATTAAAAACGATGTAGTTTGATTGTTTTAGTTGTTTTAGAGAATGGTTTTGCTGATGTGACACTTTGATCCGATCCAACCGGCTTAGTCAGCTCGTGGAACCCATATATCAGTGTCACATTTTTTTCCTTCACATTTCTTCTATTCTCCGAGACGGTGGGCGGTGGACGGCGGGGACAGGAGGCAGGCGGCGACGCATGGCCTCCAGGCGCCGTTCCTCTAGCCGCGTCGCCTCCTTCTGCTTTGCTACCTCCACCCGTGAGCCTATCCAGCGGCGTCGCCACCTCCGTGCACGGCGTCCCTCCGTCTCCGTGCTGATGCCCTGTGGAGGAGCTCAACGGTAACAACGCCACCACCGTCCTCGGCCGCTTTTGCACCGACGGCCATGCACGGAGGGGGGCCCCTAGACGGGCAGATGTGCCGCGGCCCCCACGCGTCGAGCAGTGCGAACGTCTCGCCGTCGCTCCACGGCTCCAAGGTCCACGCCGGCGGCTGCAGCGACGTGGCAGCGGGCAGGGTTTATGTTACTGGCGGTAACCGTGCGGTTACCGCGGTTACCGCCCTTACCGCGGGGGTACGGTAACATGTAACCCGCGGTACGGTTTGATGAATTTTGCCTGAATTCAAAAATTCAAAAAAAATCCAAAAAAATCCAAAAAAATGATGAAGGTAGTGCTTGATTTGTAGTGTATTATGGTAAAGAAATTTCTCGAAAAAGAGTAATATTTATTCACATTTGAGGGCAAAACTAAGAATCAATTAGGAAATAGGAAAAAGAAAAAAACAAACGGGCCGGCCCATCTACTGTTCATATGGTCCATAGAGGCCCAACCGCAGAGAAAATATCTTCTCTCTATCTATTTTAATTATTATCTCCAAATTCTACACACTTTTAAGTGTTTCTCCAATTTTTTAATTATTTTCTTCATTTCGTTTTTCTTTCGACCAAACATCGAGCGGTAACCGCGTCAAACCGCGCGGTTACCGCTCTATACCGCGGTTTTCCCAAATTTTTGCATTCAAAATTTGGAAGTCAAATTTGTCGCGGTTTTCGGCGGTTACCGCGGTTACCGCGCGGTAACCGCCGTACCACTGGGTCGCGGTAACCAATCGGTAAACGGTAACGTAAACCCTGGCAGCGGGTGGCCATGGCGAGTTGTTGGTTCGGCGTGACGACCGTCAGGCGCGTGCGGTACTTGTGCCTGTTCGCTGATCAACTGCGACCCTCCTCCCCCCTCTTGGCCCTGCCCCGCGCGCCCTCTGCGTTTGGTTGTCATCGTCGCCGGCTGCTGCTGTGGCGGCTGCACCGGCTGCATCTGGATCGAATCCTTCCTCCCTCATCGAGGCATGCGCCGCTGCCTGGCTCCTCTCCCTGCTGGCCACCGTCCACCGCCCTGGAGAACGAGAAGAAAAAGATAGAAGAAAGGGGAAGGAAGAAGAAAATGTGACACTAACATGTGGGTCCCACATACTGAGTCAGCCGGTTGGACCGGGTCAAAGCGCCACGTCAGTGAAACCGTCCTCCAAAACTACTGAAGGAGTCAAATTACACCGGTTTTAATAATTGGGAAAGTCGTCCTACCCGGTTTTGTGGTTAAGGTGTACGAATTAGATTTGTCCTACATTTTAAGGGAGTCTATAAGTGGACTTTTTCCTTTATATACCTACCTGGTTGTTGACAGCTCGTGGGTCGGTCCTGGAGAGGCCCATTAGTCCATTCGGCTCAACCAACCCAACCTACTTTTAGTAGGCTGCACCCTTAGGGTAGACAGAACCCAGCCTACTCTTAAGACTTGTTTGGTAGGGCTCTAACTCCTGAATCCTAACTCTAAACTTCAACTTCAGTTAGAGCTAGCTCCTTTAGAGGAGTTATAGGTGGTCTTGAAAGTGTTTGGTCATCTTGGTCAGCTCTAGAAATCCTGAAGAAAAGGATAGGAGGAAATGGACAATACTACCATTTTGTTTTTTTACTTGATTTAGGATTAAAATTTAGAAAAAAAATCATATAAGAATGAACAAAAACTGATAATCACCGCTTGGGGTTTGAGGAGGAGATACCATGTGGGTGCTGAGGGGTATTGGGGCCTGGCGCTGTTGTCCTTGCGTCTTCACCGTCGTGTGCCGTAGCCCTATGTCACCCGTGCGCCGCCGCCGAGGCCTGTAGGAAGAAGACATGGTCAGGATGGGAGGATACAGGAGAGGGAGGAGACGGGAGAAGGAAGAGACGAGAGGGGGAAAGATGGGGAGGAACCTGCGCAGCCGCCGCCGGTGAGCTGCCACCGCCGCTGCCTTGCTTGTTCCTCCCGCACGGCACCTTGGTCGCGAGAAGTCAAGGAGCGATAAGCCCATGAAGCGGTACGGGTGGGAGACTAGGGGGAGGGGAAGGGATAAGGGGTAGTTGGATGGCATTTGCAGGTAATTTTGCTATAAATCAATGGGTACTTCTGAAATTGAATCGAAGCTGAAGTTGTGGAGCGACCAGAGTGCCGCTCCACATCGCTAGTTCATTTTTCCATAGCGATCTGGTCTGCTCCGCTCCATATTTTTGTGAAGCTGGACCAAAGCTAGTTCAATTTTTCATAGCGATCTGGTCTGCTCCGCTCCATATTTTTGTGAAGCTGGACCGTTTGGTTGGGCTCAGCTCTAAGAAAGATGGATTAAGAGCTGGAGCCTACCAAACAAGCTTTTAAGTAGGTTGCACCCTCGCAGTTAAGGGAAGCTTCTAATTATCTTTTGTTTTGCTTTCAGTTTCAGATATCATAAACGAAGTCGAGTTTAATCTCAAAGTTTCATACTGTTGTCCAACATTATATTTTCTAGACATTTCTGAAACTCTTTTGAGAAGTTTTAACCGAAATAGTGGCTCAGAAGTCAGAACTCAGTTAATGCTTGCTCTCAGTAGTTGTGAGTTGTGACAAACTGGAAATAGATGCAAAATATATAATCATGCCGGTCGTTTGTTTGAAAAGGCAAACTAAGGTAAACAGTTCATGGTTATATCTGGCACAAAGTCAGGATTACTTCATCTTCTTGGAACAGAAGAAATTAATAACATTCTTCGATCAAAAGTGCAGTAAGAAAAAAAAAATCTGTTATTAATACACCATAGGTCTCTAAACTTCACAAATTAGTTTGCTTAGGCCCATAAACTATCGATCTACACATTTGAGATCCGTAAACTTGTCTACCAGTCGCCTACATGACAGATAACTTGCTAGTACCACTTATTTCAAATCTCCATCCATGAGGGGGAAAAAATTGCTGAAAAACTCCTACAAAATATTCTCAAAATTCAAATGCCTCATAGCTCTCTCGACCCATCGCCAAGATGTCCTGACCCGAAGCTGGAATGGACACCAGGCTCAGAGCCAATTGTTCTGAGCCGGTTCTGGCTTAATCTTTTGGGCTCGTTTCCGTTGGTGATGAATCGTCATCATCGGAAGAGGAGGAATCCGTCTGGTTCCCAGAAGGGCCACGGGGTGGCAACTCTGACCCGAGTTCTAGCGAAGTAACTGAACAAGAGGACGAACGTATGTTAGAACTTCTTAGTACTGAATAACTGAAATGCTCCAAGGCAGATACGTCCCAGCGGCTTAATGAACTTTCGCTACATTGCACTGGAGGTATCTCCTTGTTCAAGCATATGTATAATCTAAAATATTTTCAAGTGAAGTCTGATGAAAAAGCATGAACATTGGATCTTGGATCTTGCGACCTTAAGTAAATTTTGCAGGAGTCTGCTTGTAGAAATACTAAAAGGTAAATTTGCAATTCTCTGTGTGTGGGAGGGTGTGGATGCAATTTTCTGAACTTCATAGTTCATAGACAAACAAATGCATGAATATATGTTTTTATTAAGCTTTTTTTTTGTAAAAAAAGAACGGCTCCAGTGATGACTGGTTATGCTGGTAGTCTAGGGCTGCATATAAATGAAATCTTCTCTTTCAAGTTCCAAGTAAGTGTGAGAAACAAGGAATGCAATTAAGTGACAGTGACTACACGTCCTTTTTCTTTGCCTATCTTTATCTCCATCTATTTAAAGTTGCCAGGTAGAATCAGGTTATCAACAATTTAGTATCACTTCTTTGAAACAAAAAAAAGGCATCTCACCTGCACCTTTAGGAACTTTGGATTTAATCTTCTTCGTGTGCCGTCGTATAAGCTTCTTTGTTTTTGTTATAGTTAATTGTCGAGCAAATGGAGAGAACTCAATTTCATTCTCACTCCTTTCACCCTGGAAATCATGATCAGCGTCTCCTTTCATAGTCTTCAGGACAAACGCCATTGCTTTCTTTCGTTGTGAACTGAATAATCCCTTAACAGAAGTGGCAAATCCATCACCAGCTCCATCATTAGGTTTTCTAAGGAATGCTGGCAGTTGATCAGAACCACCAGCTTCATCGCCATCACTGTCACTTAAATTAAAATCACTGGCAGCGATTAAACTTGCAGTTGGCTCTTTTTGGCTAGTGGATTTAGCTTTAAATTTTTTACCCTGTAAAAGAGAAAAGTTATGTCTAGTCAAAGGGTTAACTCCACGCACTTAAAGAAGCTCTCAATCCATACAAGATTTGCATGGTATGCTGTTTTAATTCCTTAGCATTTGAAAAGTAAAATGCTGTTTTAGCTTCAGAAGTTACAAAGAAAAACAAAAACAACTTGCCTGCATGCCAGTAACTGACTTCAATACTCCCCATATAATGTGTTTCTTTACTCGTGAAAACAGTCTCGCCCATGTTCCAGTAAAATCTTCACGATGAAATGTATCCATTAGTAGTCTTACATCACTAACAGCAAATGGCAATCCCTCATACGTGAGCAGCAATTCAACCTAGAACATCATCGAGAACCAAATTCATGTTATACAGATGAAACAGTGATCTCTCATTCAGTTAGCGAAACACAAAATAAAAATGGCTATTGTTTCAGCAGGTTGTATACAATATTTCAGCAAGTTGTATAAACAGAAAAACATTCAGCAAACTATATGCTGACCTGGCTTATGTTTATATTGCGGAAGTCCATCATTTTTTGAGGTCTAGTTTGTTTCACCTCATTAGGGTCTATATTTTTTTTCTCTTCACGAGTAGAGCGAGCAGATCGTACTAACTTGGCATCCTTAGGAGCATCTTGAGATTCAGGCGAGGCATTTGACTGACTCTGAAATTGTGAAACGAGTTCATTAGCTACAGATTCAGCAACAGTTTCCTCCCATGTTCTGTCAAACGAAGATGTGCGTCGAAGTTCAGGTTTTTGTAGAAGCATGGAGTCTTTCGATGATTGTTTACTGGGACTGTTTGTTTCAGCAATTGATGTGCTTTTCTTTACTCGCCGTGTCCCTGCTGTTGTGGAGACTTTGAAAAGTTCCTATTGATGAAAAAGGAATGGCACAAATATACTAGATAAGCAACAGTGGAGGAAGCATTAGTGCATAACAAAAATCATAGCACAAAGAACATGAAATGATTTAACCTGCCGCTTTTGTGGGTGCTGTTCATCACCAGGGAAGAAATATCCCCACATCATTCTGTACATTGC
This sequence comes from Oryza officinalis, assembly GCA_008326285.1. Taxonomy (NCBI): domain Eukaryota; kingdom Viridiplantae; phylum Streptophyta; class Magnoliopsida; order Poales; family Poaceae; genus Oryza; species Oryza officinalis. Next base: position 24,318,181 of record BDMV01000003.1, on the reverse strand, counting down.
TTCAGTCAAATAAATTTTCAGTGGGTAGATGTCTACCTACAGTAATGGGGGTATAAGCCGCTGTCATTCACCATGCAGGTAAGCATAAAGCCAAAAGTGACCATTAAGTGTACTGTTACACCGGACTAATGCTTATTCATATACATTAATCTGATATAAAAATTATAGAAGCAAATAAAACTTAGAATCATAGCCTCAGCCCTCAGAAGAAAAATTGCTACAAAAATTACATGCATTAGGAGTTAGTCATAAGAGAGAGAGAAAAAGAACTTACGAGGAGACTCTCTATTACTGAGTTACCACCAGTTGGAGCTCCTTGCCTAGCATTAACACGCAGCATTGCATTTCTGAGTTCAAAATTAGTGAAGCAGCAGTTTGGTCAGTGTTAGAATATGTGTTAAATGAATATATGAAGGAGAAAATATGAAATGATGTAAACTGTAAAACAAAGATCAGACCCCATCATGCTATTCACCACCATCCTTGTATTGTAAGTATGCCCTAACAAGATGGGCTACAGAATTAGCATGCACTTTCCTTTTCATGAAGCAGAAGTTCCTTATTGGATTGTACTTCTGGCCAGCTTAATCAAAGAGAAGGTAGAATCGGCAAATATTGCCCATGAACTGTCACAGACTGGTAACTGAGTCTTATATATTTTTTACAGTATCTTAAGGGTCTGTTCGGCAGCGTCAGTTCGAAACGCGCACAGTGCCGCACAGTGTTTTTCCTCCCGCGCACGCTTTTCAAACTACTACACGGTGAACTTTTTTGCAAAAAGTTTCTATACAAAAGTTGCTTAAAAAAATCAAATTAATCCATTTTTGAAAAAAAATTTAGCTAATACTTAATTAATCACGCGCTAATGACCGCTCCGTTTTCCGTGTTTACTGTGCGCGTTCTGAAAACATTCAGCCGAACAAAGCCTAAGATTGCTTTGTGAAATGGCATCTATTTCGTATTATTGGAAAAAAAATGCAAACCCTGAATACCACTTGAAGAGAAAATGTAATGCTAGCATCTTAATAATGTTTGCTACAGTATGAAAGAAGCATCTAATGTAGGATGGAAACTAAAAATTTTAGGTTGGCAAAATTAGATACTGTCTGCTCCCTCCTTTCCATAGTACAAGTCACTTTGGTGTCATAAGTCGAACTTCTTCAAGTTTGACCAAGTTTATGGAAAAACATATCAACATCTACAGCACCAAATTAGTTTCATTAAACCCACCACCAAATATATTTTTATAGTATATTTGTTTTGTGTTGGAACTGTTGCTACATTTTCCTATATACTTGGTCAAACTTGAAGAAGCTTGGCTTAGGACAAACCCAAAATGACTTGTTATATGGAACGGAGAGAGTACTTATTGCAGCATTTCATTTTTGTAGACAAAGTTGTGATCATATGTTGAACATCCAAATACACCATGTAACGGAACAATATAGTGTCCTTACTTGCCCCATTCAGAAGGTGGATTCCATGGTGACACAACAGTATCTGATTTTGCATTAGCAAGTCCATTTTTTAGAACAAACAACTTGGTTGTCAAATGAGCAATGCCAATGTCTTTATAGTCCCGATCGAAATCATAAATCTGCAGATTTAGAAAAAAAAAAGGAGGGAAGTTAGTGCAAGAGCAGGACGGCATGTACATTTGTCTACTTGATGAAGAAAATAACGATAATTGTTCTCCATATTAAATTAAACTAAATACTCCAATGTACCATCAATCAAGATTATGCTTCACTGGAGATGAATTAAATTACCATATCATTTATCTCAGCTTCAGCAAATGATTTTCCATCCGCTAACATGCTCCAGACAACCTTGTTTATCTTCAGTGAAACTCGCATAGCAAATGAAGGGCTTTTGTTCTTTTCCTTTTCCATTAGCCTTACTTGTGCAGCTTTGTGCATAGCAACTCTCAGCATAGAAGATGCCTCTTTCCTACCATTGCAAACATTAACAAGTTCCTTCTTCAGACATTTTACCTGGCAGATGTTATGTAAGACATCACAATAGATTAGGCGACATAAAAGGAAATTATTTTATTTATATTATGATAATGGGATCCTAAATTCTGTTTCATGACTGTAAAGAAAAAATGAACTAAGACATTAACTATCCATTGTAGTATACAGGAGAATAAAATTCATTGCAACAAAAAGTAACGTTATGCAAATTAGGATTTAAACAAAAATAACTAAGGTTGCTCTGCAGCATACCAGACTTGCTCTTGATCCAGTAACAATCCATGAAGCATCATCAGACTTTGGGGTCTCATCAGCAGATATTTCACTACCAACAGACAAAGTTCTGATATCATCAAGCAGTATATTCCTTTCTCTTTCTTTTATTTCAACATCAATCTTTGCTAATTCTACCTCTTCCACTCCATCTGGTACAACTGCAGACTCTTCACCAATGACATCATCATCGTCATTATCCAGGGAATAGGATAGGTTGCTCTTCTTAGTTCTGAAAAACAGACTATAGTTAGCACCTAAAATATCAATTATCCAATGAAGTCTACAGTTGAATCCAATTTACAGAAACTAAAATATGAGAAAATCCAAGAAATGCTATTGAGAAAACACCTAAGTCCAAGAAATGCCATTGATGAGTGTGAGTTCCATAAAATGTCATTTTACAAGCGATTTTGTCCCAGAAATGCCATTGCCGTTAGGGTTCCATCCATCCTGTCCTGTTAAATGCACTGTTCATCTTATAGCACTTAATGGAGGGCTGCTAACAAAAACCTAACGGCGATGGCATTTCTGGGACAAAGTCGCTTGTACGATGACATTTCATGGAATTCGCACTTGTCGATAGCATTTCTTGGAATTGGGCGCTTGTCAATGGCATTTCTGGATTTTCTCGAAAGGGGATCATGAAAAGTATAAATTCCCAAAGGAGCTAAGGTTTCTTCCAAATATAGCTGCTTCATATGATCATATTTAATGATGCATATGTTTTGGAATATGATATGACAACATGCTAATGAAATAAACTTTAGTCATTGTAATCACAAAAATAATCAATGATGCTAACCGATATGAAGTCTAAATCATGAAACCGTCAATACCAAAACTAAGCTGAAGAGTCTCAATAATACTGAAATCTGTACTGGTAGCATTGCAAGGTAAATGATTTACCTGGGGGCTCTTGCAAAGAGAAGGTTAGTCAAAACATCCATCATAACCTGGAATTGCCGTGATGTCATACCAGCAGTTATATCTGGCGAGTTAAATGCCAACTCTTTCAGTGGCTTGACCTGCATTACCAGAAACATTAAATAAAAAAAGTAGCTACCTTAACTGACCTGCCAACAGATGGTCAACGGAAGGTGCAAACCAAAATGAAATCATTAAGAAGAACCTTTAGTTCAGGGTTTCCTCCCTTGTGCCTTGTGTAGCGGAAGTACATTTGGCATGGCATAAATACCCTCTCAAGCAAAGCACCAGTTCGTTTAACTTCAGATGATCTACGATGGATTTTGGGTAGCCACTGAATACCAGCACCAGGATCAACGTCGGTGGGAGCGACATGAGCCTGAACATGCTCCAACATTACAGAAACTTCATAACGTGACCAAGACATTTCAGGCCTGGTCTCTCCAATGGCTACATTGCTGGAACCAAGTGCTTTCTCAAACATTTCTTGACCAACATGTACAATTGAGTGAAATGAACGAACCAGGATCCGCCCGCTACCAGCAGCTAGTAGAAACCTACCCTGATGTTAGTGAACAGGCAATTAAGTCACTTCCGCACTCACAAGTGCTACTAAAATTTAGGTGTAAATAACAAATACTGAAAAAAAAATCTCCCACAGATAACACCACGATACTACTTAGGAATAACAAAAGATGAGCTTGCAAAGTTGCAATTAAATTCATTAGCTTACGATTAGAGTCTACTGACAATATTTATTCTTGAAATTCAATCTAAGTCATCCAGAATTGTGACGTTTAGTCCCCAGTTGGAATGAGCCTGTTCCAGACAGGAATTGAACTATTATGTTCAAATTTATACACCAGTTTACTATAGGGATATATTTCTTCCTGCCACTGGATTGAAGCAATAACTTATTTTAAGAACTAAATATGGTTTGAACCTACATGTCAGTGAGACAGCAAAGTAGCAAAGAGATGCTAACAACCAGTGGTAGAAAATTTTTCCATATGTGGGATATCAGGGAAAAGCATATTGGTTTGTGGTGGAGTTGTGGGTGCCTGACTCCATCCACCAGGGTTCATATCCTGGTGTCCACAAATATGGTTGTATCCTGTATGCATCCCTAGTTGGTTGATGCTGAAAGTAATCCTTCAGTTTCTAAAACTTCTAGCTGAAGTAGAACTGCAAGATGATGTTGAGGATAGGCACATTTGGTCTGATACTGCGTCAGGCATTTTCTCTTCTATGCCATCCTATAGCGTCAGGCCTAAACCCTATATGTTTTCTACATTGTTGTACTTAGGTACTAGGTGTGTTTGATGTGTCTTTGGGTATGTAAAGGTCTAAACTCTAGGTGAATTTGAAAACATATTGGATCTAGAATAATTTGAATGTGAATTTTCATTGTCCAGCTGATGAAAACCACCACACAATCATTTGAAATTCAAATTTACATATGGATTGTGCTTTAGAAAGCCTATCATTTTCTCCTATTGGTTAGTTTTGGAATCTTGTTATATGCTATAAGTTGGCAGTTGCTAGAGGACTGGAGATAAAGATTAATTCATCGCTTGGCAAGCTTATGACTGAAGTAACAGAAGAATATACATTGAATGAACAACCTGATATTAGTTAAACTGCTAAGGGTCTGTTCGGCTGTTCCGGTTCGGAACGCAAAGCTGCTGTTCGGAACGCGCACAGTGTTTTTTCCCCCGCGCACGCTTTTCAAACTACTACACGGTGAATTTTTTTGCAAAAAGTTTCTATACAAAAGTTGCTTAAAAAAATCAAATTAATCCATTTTTGAAAAAAAATTTAGCTAATACTTAATTAATCACGCGCTAATGACCGCTCCGTTTTCCGTGTTTACTGTGCGCGCTGGGAGTTTCTTTGCCGAACAAAGCCTAAGTGCTGCTTGGAAATATAATCTGAGAAACATGCTGGCAGAGTATACTCACATTTGCCTCTTCTGAATGCAGATTGAATTGAGGTTGGACAACATTAACCATGAAATGCCTCGTTCCTTCCTCTTCAGAATCACTACTGTTGGAGGTCTTCATTGCTACATCACAAATCAAGCTATAGTCAAAGTAAGCAAACTATTAATGTTGTTACTGACATTTACAAGAGTTTAATGAGATGCTGGTAAATTTAACAGTGTGACAATAATATGCTGTTTGATAAGCAATTACCATCTTAATCCTGGATAAGTAAAATATATAGAAAAAATAACTAGTGAGAAAAAATGATTTCATGTACAAAAGAATACCGGTATCACTAGTTGATGTTGACTCTAGCTTGCTGGATCCGCTGGAAGGTGGTTCTGAACTCTTGGTTTGTTTTGGAGGATCTGATGACTGTGATGCCAAGGGTGAAGAGCTGAGAGTGCCATCGTTGGACATCTCAGCTTCTTTAGTTGACTGTTTTTTCTCAAGAATCTTTCTTTGGGTATATTGGCGAGAAGGAGACAGTTTTGGAGGTTGAAATGCTTGGGTTAAATCACCAACCCAAGAGACGATAGCCGCTCTGTTTTCCAGATTCCAAAGAATTTTTAATCCATACACAAATACTCGCTGACAACTGTCAGCAACTACAACATTGAATCCCTCCTCATCACTACCTGATTGTGCATGATCACTTTCATCGCCCCCATCAAACTCAGACTTGGCCAATGGCATTTCTGATTTTCTCCTACCATCCTCCTGCCATGCAGATAATCTAGCAGCATCGGCTTTGGGAGTTTGTTTTCGTATTGTGAAATAATCAGAATACAGAAAAAATCCATCATCTCGGCTTTTCTCAGTTGAACTAGTTTTGTTTTTGCCAGGACTATCTGTAGCTTTCATATGCTGGCTCTTATTTTCTACCTGAGCATCCTTAGAAGTTGATGGTTCAGGAGTTTTCTTGATAAATACCTTCAGTAAGTGCAGGTCTATGCCTTGGTAGACAAGATCAAGAGGTTCACGCTTGCAGTCAAAAGTAAATATCTGCTTCCCACGACTGAAAGCAATTTCAAGCCTAAACTTTGTAAAGTGCAGTGTCAATCCATTAGCAGGATCATCAACCTGTAGTGGCATATTGTTGATCTGCAATAGTGAAGCATCAAAACAAATAAACTGTTCGGTCATAACTCTATCAAGTGGCAGGTTTCCAGACCGTATAAATCTAGGAACCCCAAAGCGTGGAAACCTGGAAAACAGTCTAAGTTTATGGGGAGGAAGAAAAAATATGTTAACCCACTTCATTAGCCAGACAAAATCATGAGCTCCAACATTCACAGTCGGTGAATTATTCGAAACTGCCTGCATATTCTGTTGATGCTTCACAGGTTCAGTTGTAGAAGGTTTAAGTGAAAAGCTCCACTTCAGTGAAAGAGAAGTTGAGCGAAATGGGTCAAGAACTTTTTCCCGTGGTTTGCCCTCCGCAGGAAGAGCAAATAAATAATGATCCATTGGGTTACCTGAATCACATCCCCACTGAATCGAAATGTCCATGAAAAAGGAGGGTGTTTCAAGGAAAGGTATTACTTCATGATGTGGAGTTTCCAGACTGCATTTCTTCGCGAGGCTCTCTAGGCTTGTTAGGTACACCTTTAGATACTTTGAATACAGACTGACATAACCATCCACATAACATATTTCCAAATAGTCAGATGTGATTAACATTTGATCTAGCTTCTCATAAGGGCTTGTTTTAGCAGGGAGATGCCATGTTGTTTTGGTAAAATCCAATCTAAATTTCCCATGAATATAGTTCCGCATATCATCCCACCATGGTAAGCTGCGTTCTCTTCTAGGGGATTCAGGTCGCTCAAAAAACCATCTTTTAGCTAGATTGGCCCTACGTAGAGCACAGGTAAAAGCATAACTCACATCAGCAAAAACTGGCTCATACCCAACTCCAAAGGATACTTCCCCTTTCTGAAAATGCAATGGTAGGTCAACATATGATTTCATCGGCGGCGTATAACCAGTTGCAGAGCGTAACAGATTTACTCTCCACCACTTCCCAACATAAACATCTTGTCGAACTTGGGGTTGAAAACAGGTTGCCTGCCACCAGAAAAAGAAACATCTATAATTGGAGTATAGAAATTGTGTAGGAAGTATCATTAATCCGCTATAATTAATGGTGGAGTACTTAACATATAAGGGGAGCAATTGCAACTATACATTTGGTCCAGTTATTATCTTTTGTACTGTCATTGGGTGAGTTAACTGTGCTAACAGTACCCCTAAAAAACTGTGCTAACAGTATCTGTAAGTGAAAAAAAAAAAGGAGTGGTGTCAAATGCTGACCTGCTGAGCCAGCACAAGCCGTCCATTACATTTAGCAGAGGTTCCAGAAAAGAGTGGAAATGTGTAGTCTCTTAAGTACACTGATAAGGATTTAGCTTTCAAAGTAAAATTGCTACCATACAACCGGGAAAACGGAATATTATTTTTTGCACAAACAGGATCCACAGTTTTAATAAAACCAATCATTCCCTCATCTCCACCATCAATCTTTGATAGGCTCACATCAACATCTTTTGCACAGATTGACATAACTGATGATCTGCGAGTACTCATCTTAAAACCTGACTGGAAGCCACTAGAACATGAACCTGACCCTTCTGATACTTTCAATTCCTGGCATGCCAAGTAATATGATTGAAATGCCTGCTTATATATATCCTCTCTGAGTTTTTCAAATGAACACACCCCCGGTGCATCACCATCCACTTCAGGGCATCCATTGTTCTTTTCAGAAGAAGATCCATCCAATTTTGCCTTGGGAGAGTTTTTATGTTTGACTGAAGCAAGCTCATCAAGCAGATCCAACCTTACTGTCGACTCATTAAATACATTCTTCATTAAATTGATATGCTCATCAAGCCAGCCTTGGATAGGCTCTTCTTCAATTTCTGCTACGAGGTCACGTACAATGACCCTCACATACCGAAATGCTGTTGAGTTTGATTTGCTCTTTTTGCTGCTGCTGCTGCTATTGCTACTGCTAGATTTCTTCTCAGGAAATAATACAGACGTTTTTGCTGCAGAAATAAGTTTAATGGCCCGTAATGTGTCTTCAACTGCATCATCTATAGCCCGTAGTTGCAACCTAAAAGGCAGGCAAACATAAGCATTACGGCATTGAATAACCCAATCACATGTAGCTGCAGACTGCAACTTCTTATCGGGAAGGCTGTCTGAAATAGAAACTGGGATGCGTGATATCTGCGTGCGACTGCATTTGAAAATCCGTGCACCGCAAAAACTAACTACTAGTCCTTCAATTAAAACACCGATCTTTGCATTCTCAGAAAAAATGGAGCCAACATGAATCATTGCTTCAACTCCATCAGCAAGTTCACCTGAAATTTTCAAAGATTCCACATCAATGGCAATAACCGATTCTTGTTTCTTCTGTGGTTTTTCTTGCTGGCCATGTTCTGTGAGTGAATCCTTTTTTGCCAAAGTATCCGTGTACACTGTATCATCTTTTATCTCAGTAGCAGAATTCTGGTGTTTGATACTGTGCATAATGGATTTAAGTCGAGTGGCTACTTCAAGTAACTCCAGATAGGGATCAGGTTCCCACCAAACTGCTACTTCTGTTACATTTATGAGGGCGCAGACTGCACTGTCGTTTGGCCCACCAGAGCGCCGGACAAACTTCACCTTTTGCACATCAAAAAGCGTAACCTCTGCAGGCTTATCATCAAGCTGATCTTCTTTATGTGTTAATCTGGATCTTCCAAGTTCAACCTGCACAGATTGCTTTTCCTTGTTCAGACATACACCAATTTGATTAATCTCAATAGAAGTGGAGAAATTAACATGCTTATGATCTGGAAGGCTGGTTGAGTTGACATAGGCCATCCTTGGGGAACCATTAGCATCATTGATTATGACAACACAACCACCCTGTGAACCAAAATTTACACGCTTTGGATCTTGTATGCTCATATCTTCAAGTATCATGTCACCAACATACAAAACAGCACACTGTTCAACACTAATCTTGACTATCTGTGCTCCTTTAGCGTTCTTGGTAGTTTTCTGACTAGTCCCCTGTGCAGGTCGCTTCTTAGGAGGGCGAATGCTTTTCAAAAATATCTTATAAGACATTGCAGTGGTACAAAGTAACTCGAGATAGTAAAAACAGAAGTTCATTCTGACTCCAGATATATTGAGAGAAAGAGCAGATTTTGGATTGTCTATGCAATTATCTTTGTCTGGGACCTTTTGCTCCAGATCAATAGTAGAGCGGCTAATCTGCAATAAAGTGCCTGAGATGCGGTCTTTTATTGACTGTTGAGGTTTTCCGGCAACAAGCAATTTTAACTCACCCAGCATTGCGTGCAGTTCAGTTTCTTGGTTTACTGTCTTACTTGCAGCAAAATGAGTAGACAGCAAGCAACACTGCATTATCCAGAATATATAGGATGATGTTAGCAGTCAAATAAAGAATGGCTACGTATCAATTTGGTATGGTTCATTATTTGGAACAGGAATAATAGAATACAGCACCAGTGAAATTAATAATTGAGTGAATTCATGTAAGCTATAACCTCTGCAATAATTTAATCCAACTGAAAGGCTCAATTCAAGAATACAATGATCAATGATAGAACAGAGTGCACGATAAGGAACTTACATGGTACAGCGGTATGTCATCAAGACTGTAGAGCACAATAGTCAGCTCCGGTGCTGAGAGTGTAAATACCAAATCCAATGCTAACTTTTCTTTAGGTGTCTTCTCTTGTGTTGAACTTTCATTAAGAACAATTGGCTTATTTTGTGCCGAGTTTAATGTAATCAGTGGCTTAATTCTGCTTATAATGAGATTACATTGGCTGCCACTAATTTTGATACCTGCTTCAGTTCGAATTGGCGATGTTGACTGAAAGAAGACAAAGCATCAGCACATATTAGCAGATAAAGAAACTGTATGCCAAATAACCAGAGGTGCGAAACATATTTCACTATGACAAATACGCCAACAGTATGATTTAGGCCCTCTTTGGCACAGCTTTGGATCCAAGATTTCTTGGAGCTGGGTATTCCTAGCTCCACAAATCTATGGATCTAGATCTATGATTACATTGATAACATTTAGATAAATTATTTTGTGCACGTTTTAGATGAAATTTAAAATTTTAAACCATTGTAATTTAATGTATAAACTTCAAATCTACCGTAGATCTGAGATTTCGAGCTGTGCCAAACAGGGACTTAATCAACTTCCTAACAAACTTAATTATTGGGACTTCCCTCTTTTCATGCACTCCGAGCGGGAGCATGAATCTGCATGGGTGCAAGAAATGTGAGGCTAATATATCAAGACTATTGTGTACCTTAATTAAATACGGAACTATCTGAAAGCAATACCTCAAACAGAAATAAAAAAAGGTTAACTGTTGAGCATTGAGCATTTCACGGTTGATGTAACTTCTGTGCACATTGAAACTAATCAAGTTAGAAAAGCATGTGTTGCACTAAAATTCTTATCGTTCTGTTAAGGAGGTGTTCTCCGAAAAATGTAGCAAGTACAACTAAGATAGAATTGAGACCCTACAGGAATTTCTTGAGAAAAATATTGGATCAACAATAGTATACATTTACATGATAGGACATCAGACTGACCTGAATGGGAATGTTAGCTGAGACAACGGTTGCAACTTTCACAACCTCTAATACAGATGTAGCACCATCCATTAGAAGCTGGAAAAGCAAATAACCACAATGTCATTTAAATCTAAATTGAAGAACTTAAATAACCGAATGAAAACATTGAAGCATACATGAATATCAGACACATCAGTTTCCAGCTGAAGGTGTGCTGCCTCCCCAAAGTCACTGTGTGGTTGTGACTTCACAAGTCTCACAGAGATGCCACCAATTTCATTGTTGATCGAGAGGCCATGGTCCTTTGGCAAAAACTTCAGATCTAGCTTGGACATATTGAAGCTAACCTTCCAAACAACAACTACATTTTAGTGAATGGTAATTCAATAGGGAACTTATATTAAAATAAAAGATTAAGCCCTAAGGAACGATTTCTAATGGCAAAACAAAATACTAAAGAAGATTCTGAAGCCCCATCAACACGAAATATTTGAACGTACCATGGAGTGCAATTGCTACGATATGTATTGTCTGGGTTACATCTTAATTCTTATATGGTATCAAGTATCAACACCAAAATGTTTGCATTTGAAAATTGTTAGTGTGAGTATTTACAGACTAGGCAATGCCAGTTTGCTTATCCAAAGGAGGAGGTTATATTTTCATTGATAAAGTTTTGCTCCAAGTGAAGAACACAGTAAATAATCTGAAAGATAAAGAAATACATGGTTAAGATATCACTCAGGGTTGTATCTACGCAAAGTGAACACCAGCATTATGTTAACATCCATTTGTTGACCACATTAACAAAGTGGCAAGAAAATAAAGAACCTAATAGAGAATTATGTATGGAGAGTGGAAATATTCATAGCATAACAAAAAGAATAATGAAAACCTGTGGTGCTACAGGAAATTAATACAACCTTTTCAGGAAGCAAATCAATCTTCTTATTCAGTGATGAAAGTTTGCTCCCTTCAGATTTAGTATCTGACTTAACATCTGCAGCAGGTTCATCCGTCTTCTCAGCAACTGTGGGAGCAGAAAGCTTCTTCTTGGCGAATAGTTTTTCTTCCAAGTTCACAACGATTGGGCCAATTACCAAATCCAAATTCTTGACTCCAATTCCTTTACCCCTAAAGGGATTATCAATAATGATAAGAATGGGAGAGACTCAAATGAATGTCATGTATTGAGGCCCAATGGACTAATATAGTGTAGCTGCTGATATATATGTAAGTGCAAGAGATGAGCTAAAGCAAGCAGGCAGATTGGAGGTGGCATTACAGTAGCAAACATATATTTACTCTGGTGAAATGAGAAGTTTGGGGTAATGGTGTGTTCTACACCCATCCCCATTCCATAGGATCTTCTGTGGCTGCATACATGTATATATGTATATGTTCCTGTCGTATGTAATATTCTTCTTTTTTTTTCAAAAGAAAAATGGCATTCTTTGGACATGTGCATGTGGGTCAATTGATTTCATGAGGTCATGTAAACTACTTTTGGATCACATAGTTTATTTATTTATCATCCTTTGCAATATTTGGGCACTACAGTAGTACCCTTAAAATAATACTTCAATTTTCACTCTTTCGAAGCAAACTAGCAAGGAAAAAGGGCAATTATTAGTTTAGTTGATTGAATCAGTTCAACTGGGTTTGCTGGAAAAGAATGGCTAAGGTAAGCTTGAGATAGGCACAGAAAGATCTTTGTATAGATATAAATCTGATGGAATATGATGTAGCCTTGTGGTATTAATCATCCTGATTTTTAGTAAACACTAGGTGACTAAAAATGCATATATCCTTTCATGCTTACCTTTAAGTTCCAAAGGACAGGTAGGAGTGAAAAGTGGAATATCAAAGGCACGGCTAAGTGTTATTCATAAGGCAAAAACATCATTGCAATGACTATTAAGCTTAAGTTGAATCACAGGTGATGTTGCCCCAGTCTTATAGTTGCATCAAGCACCCATAGATATGTGAAACAGCAATAATCAATCGCTTCCTCTTTTTAATCAAAGCAACTATTGCCTTCATCAGTGTTTATCTATCTAAATGAATCTCATATTTTACTCTAAGAATTTTTTTAGTATAGATTGGTCACTGGTCAACAACATTTGCAAAGCTTTCTTTTCAGGGGTTACCTCTGATGAAGATCACACGAGAGTGCTATATCCTCAAACAAGAAAGAGCTACAGTCAGCTGTGTCCATGGCTGAACAATATTGTCCACTGACCCACCAATCCAATTTGCTAAATACTGATGTACTGTTATCAATGCCATCTGGTTCTAATGCTTGCACAAATAAAGGTAAGATATGTATTTCAACATTAAGAATTGGATCCAATCCTCCAGTTTTTGATAAATCAATCTTAAGGTCCTTGATGCCGAGAGCAGCTTTTGGAGCCTACAATAAGTTATTACCAAATAGTCATCAGAATATACAAGACAAACAAACAAACACTCAACAAAACTTCAAGTCACTGTGACTCTTCTTAAACCCTCATGTCCCTAGAGAAACAGCATGATTGCAAACAGTAGATGGAAATATATTGGGAGAGGAACATGAGCATAAAATTCAGCAGTAATAAATAGATTAAATAGATAATCATTTTTCAACATAAACCTGTTCATACAACCAGAACATAAAATTAGAAAACATACAGATTGAATTCAGTTCATCGACATTTATAATGTATTTGACAAGGTGGTGGTACCTTGAACCTCAGCTCCACTATAGAAAGCGACAAAAGACTGGCAATGTTTGTTATAAGCCTCCATTTCCCTTGTCCTTTTGGCTTTCCTTTTCCTTTTGCCGGTGAGGTCGAGGTCGATTTGCGAGGGGGAGGTTTCTTTTTCTTAGCAGATATTGCAGGTTGCCTGAGCACAATGTCCAGGTCAGAGATTTGCAATTGCAGGATAGGGCCATTGTTTAGTATGGTAAATCCCAGTTGGGTGAGTGGCCTTCGCAGGCCAAGTCTAATTTCACCTATACAGATGGAGTCAACAGCACCCTGAAAAGCGAAGCACACGAGAATCAGTCCAACACATATCGGCATTGGCATTGGCATCGACAGCAGCATGAAGTACCAAGAATTGATTGATGAAACTAGGCAGGCAGATTAGGTACCTTTGGGGAGTTAATGGTGATGTCCCTGAGATAATTGAAGCCGAAGGAGCGGCATCCGATGGAGAGCTTGGCCGTGCGGCGAAGCACCCAGGCCACAGCCCTGGCAAGGAAGCTACAACAGGATCAAAAACATTAGATTCACTCCTAGTTTGTTTTCAACCAAAAAAAATAGTAAATTGATCATCCCCTCTGAAGAGAGATATCACTATCAGCATATGGAATTGCGCGATGAAACTGAAACTGGAGCAGGAGGGCGGGGGGTTTGTGTGGGGGACGTACAGGGCGGCGACGCAGGAGGCGGCTACGGCGAGCGCGGCGGCGAGGGCGAACTTGAGCAAGGAGAGGAGGAGGCCGTGGCGGAGGACCAGCTCGACGGCCTCCCAGGCGACGACGAACGCCACCAGCAGCTGGACCAGCCCGACCATCATCGCCGCTGCCGCTGCCCCTTCCTCCTCCTCGCTGCTGCTGCTCCTCCTCCTCCTGCTGCCGCATTCACCCGTCGACCATCACACGGCAAGGTCTACCGGTGGCCAATCGCGTGGGTGGTGGTGGTGGTGGCGGCGGCGGCGGATCCGATCGATCGGTGGTGGGAGACGACGAGGTGGATGGAAGTTGGGGAGAAGCGAGCGAGCGAGAGCGAGTGTGGAAGCGAAGGGATCGCATGCGGAGGAGGAGGAATAAAGTAATGGTGCGGAGGAGAGGAGAGGAGAGGAGAGGAGTGGAGAGGAGGTGGCGCGCCATTTCCGGAGGCGAGACCGCGAGAGGGGGAGGGAGATGACGAACCAAGATGATCGGGAGGGCAGGGAGGGAGGAGTGGCACGGCGGTTACGCACGTCTCAACTCTCAACCCCTCAGGCCCTCACCAAAAAAGAAAAAAAACAGAGAGAAGAAAAAAAAACTACAAACCGAGAATAAAAACGAAGAATAATTGACGTCAGCTTGATATCGTAAGTATCGGATTTGGTACCTCCGATACCAAATATGATATCCTTCGATATTAGACATGATACCCCGTAAGTATTAGATCTGTTACTTAGATATCATGCTGACATCAGCTATATCGTTGGAACGATATACCGTTGCTGACATCAGTTATATCGTTGGAACGATATATCGTTTCGTAAAATTTCTGATGTCAACTGGAATGATATTCTAATGATATACCACTCTGTAGAATTTCTGACGTCAACTGGAACGATATACCGTTCCGTAGAATTTCGGATGTCAACTATTCTATTGGAATGTTATACCGTTTCATAGTATTTTTGTAAAAAATATGCTAGTGAATAATCCCGCGCGGTGCGCGGTGCGCCACGGCGGCTGCCGCCAAACACGCTGCAGCCATTGCTGTGGGAGCAATGGTTGCGAGAGTTTGGCACGGATATCATACGCTTGAGGCTTAACCGGAACGTTTGAACAGAAACCGAAAGCAACACAATTAAAGTGATCGCTTGCAGTCCAGGAAAATCAAGGCATAACTACACAAGATGTCAAGTAACAGGAAGGCAGGCAGGAATCTAGGTGAATTTCTAGCATGGCATTGCAACAGTGGCACAAATCAACAGCTGCTGAGCATGATTAGCCTCGTTTTGGATGATCAATCAGGAACCGAGTACAAAGTTCATCGTGTCTAACACAAAAACGGCAGCTCTGGCGCTGGCCAAAGGCGCAAGAATTTCTACAGGGTGGTTACCGAAACATTCGCTCACTTCCTCCCTTTGTTCTTCCGTTTACCCTTTGCAGCACCTCGCTTCTTGTCGCCCTTCTTCGATTTACTCTTATTCCTGAAGGTTCTCTTCGACGGCTTCTTCTTTACACCTAGACTAGCACTTTTCTTGGAGACGCTCTTGTTGGCGTAGCTCGTCGATGCAGGGGTGATCCTTTTCGGGCCAAGGTCATCATCGTCATCTTTAGGAGTGATTTCACTCATGGTGACCGTAATTTTAGTCTCACCATCTTCGTATGTTTTTACTTCTACACAAACAGAACAACTTTTGAATAATACGATAAAAAGTCATGGTTGTATAAAAGGTAGCAAGAACAAGAGCCGTTACTAAAATCTGGTCAGTGGTCCTCACCAGGTTCAGGCAAATCATCAGTTTCCATTTCATCGCCATCATTCTCAACATCTTCACCATCAGCATTATCTGATGACAGGACTCTCCCATACAGAGCAATTTCTTTCTCTTGCTTTCTCTGGAACAAAATGAAATCACTCAGGAAAACCACAAGAAAGTAACCTGGATGTATAATTCATGTTATAAATCGGCCACAGTAAACACACTTGAGCATAATCCACTTAAACGACACTAAGGCCTTGCCCTCCATTGTCGTCCCTACAATTCTGTCTTGGTCCAATCCGTTTTCAGTCATCCAACAAGATCTGAGTTTAATGGTACTTTTTCACAGCCAAAAACAAGGATTATGTACCCATAACAGAAAGCAGATATCTGCACATAATTCAGCTTTGAAGACTGCATTACAACCAGCCGCTAAGCTAGGCATTACGGGTAAAATTAACTGTTTTTGCTGCCACACTGGCTATTTCAGAAGCAGCTGCCCGCAAAGTCTAGCGGTTGGCGTTTCAACTTAAATTACACATATATAAACAGTTTTGCTGAAGAAAGTACTACTCCAAGTTAGCTATTGCATTGGAGATTAAGGCTCTTAAGAAAATGCTCTCTTTAAGCATCTGTGTATTGATTACACATGCCCTTATGTGCTGCGAGCCTGCGAGTAACTGCAAGCACCTTCCTTTCAATGGCCTTGATCGTTTGTGCTGGCCCTGTTGCAGCTGCAGCAAATCAACTGTTCGGTGTGGATCGGGGCTGGCTGGCTGCAGCTGCCCTGATGCAGCCAGCACTACCGATCAGGCCCAATTTTAATACACTAATCCTGACAAATCTTCACAATTCCCTTATCCATTACTACATTAGCGATGTACTCCTATCTATTATTAGTAGCATGAATCAATGTTTCAATAAGAGCAGCATACACCTATTCGGCTTTATATCCTTTTCAGTGTGATGATTTTCCTAAACTTCCTACTGTTGGACTCATAAAAAACACACTCTAATTGGCACAAATAGCCATTCACCGATAAGAGTTCTACGGTCGGCTGGTTTGTAACAAGTAATCTCACAAGAAGTACTCAATGGACAACCAATCTTCTCTGGGATAATTTTGCTTTTGGTCAGAATCAGAAGTAAATTAATACATATCTTCCACAAGAACCAAATCAGAAGTAATCCAAATATCCAATATATCTTCCACAACCAAAACAACGCAGAAGATCTGGGGTGTATGTGTGTCCGAGATAGGGAGGTTTTACTCACCCTCTTGCGCTCCTCGATTCGCTTCTTTCTCTCCTTCTCCTGCAAAATCTTCTGCGCCTCCTTTCTCCTCTTCTTCTTCCTCTTGTGAAACCCGGTCACGAAATCCCTAGCATTCCAAAGATCACACAAGATTAAACACGGTTCGGTAAAAAACCTATGGAGCTACTCGCGTCAGAAAAACCACGCCATCCGCCCGCGAGCTACGCGACGCGGGCCGAAATCTCGCTGCGAATGAAGAAAGATTAGGGGGACGGACTTGAGGGCTTTCTTGTCGAGGGAGACGGAGAGGGCCTTGTTCTTGAGGGCGCGCTTGTTGATGTGCTTCGGCACCATCACCGTCGGCATCTGCCCCACCACCACGTCCTCCGCCTCCGAGCCCGACCCCTCCTCCATCTCTTCCCCGTACTCGTACTCCTCTTCCACCGCCGCCTCCTCCTCCTCCTCCCACGCCATGGCTACGGAGCGCTCTCTCTCTCTCTCTCTCTCTCTCTCTCTCGGGGAGAGACGAGGAAGGAAGCCGCCGCCGCCTTCGTGGCGGCCAGCAGCCGTAGGGGCAGCTAGGTTACAAGAGGTCACGTGCAGGCCGCGTGATTGATCTTGCCCGTCGGGTCCGGCTATGCCTGGCCAAACAGGCGGCCCGGCCCAGCACGGCACGGACACGCCGACGGCACGGCCCGCTAGGGCATGGCCCGTTAGGCACGACTCCTTTAGCAGGCCGTGCCGTGCCGGCGCACGTGCCATTCTCTTGGCCCAAGCACGGCCCAAGGGGAGGTCGTGCCGTGCCGTGCCGGCATGGGCCCATCAGTGTCCCATGGGTCGTGTTTGGCACGTGGCCCAGGAGGAGGAGCCGAGGACGTCGCGCGGCCCGCGGCCGTGCCAGCCCGCGCGCGCGCTCCCGTCGGCCGATATTTTGAAAAGGTTGGGCGGGAGCGGCCTAGCGGGACGCGTCGCCCGCGCGTCACGTGGCCACTGCCGCGCGGGCGGCCTGCGCGCAGCCGACACATGGCGGCCGGGACGGGCGCGGGTTGGCAGAGCTGAGCCGGTGAGCCGGGTAGAGGGCGGCTCGGCCGAGCCGCCGAGGGCAGAACGTGATGCAAAAAAAATTAAAGAAAAATTGATGGATAGTTAGAGAAAAATAAAAAATAATTAGACTTTGAAAAATAATTAGAAATATTTGTAATTGGACTTAGAAAAAAGAGTAATGACCTTTATTGATGTTTACATGGTACATGCTGTCTCGTTAAAAACTTTGTCATGTAAAAACTTATATTTGAAAAAACCATGACAAAAAAAAGAGTATAGCCTACGGGTCAATACTTAAAAAATAAAAATTAACTACTCTGATTGTTCGTCATCTAAATAAAAATTTTCGAACTAAGCGGCCAATTCTTGGTTGTCAGCAGTGTATTGGGCATGTTCTGCAGCTAGCTCCCAGTCTTTGACGCTTAGTAGCATTTCTACGTGATCGCTGCTCATACTTGTTCTCCTGTCCTTGATCATTCTTCCGCATAGACTGAAGGCCGATTCGGAGGATACCGAAGATACAGGCACCGTCAACACATCCCGTGCTAGTTTTGAAAGCACAGGATATGACATCTTGTGATCATTCCACCACCCGAGTACGTTGAAGTCTGATGATTCATGCCTGTTGGCGTCGCTATCCAAATAGTTGGACAACTCTTCAGCGGGACCATGCGATCTAGCGTCACCACTTGCAGCCGACAAACTACTACCACCGCCATGGCTAGAAGATGAGCCACCCCAAATTCTGCTCCACTGTAATTTTTTCTTTCCTGCTGTAGGGACAGATGGGGGTCTTTGCAAATGAACTCCCTGAAACTTTAATTCATACTTTCCAAATACCTCATGAAATTTAGTTTTAACATTAGAATAATAGGTAGAATAGTCAACATTAATAGTATCTCTAATAAGTTTAAGAATATTGAGGAATCCACGTAATTTTCCCCTAGGATCAAGAATAAATGCAAAAGCATACAATATGGGGATGTTTTTCCAATATTTAAGATATTTTTGTTTCATACTAAAGACTACGGGCATTAAAAATTCATCATTTTCATACTCTTTCAACAAAGTGGCAATTTCAAAAATATTATGCAAAATTAAATTAGCTGTTGGATAATAAACTTAAGATAAAAGAAGAGTACAGTCATGAAATGTTTCAAGAAATTGATTGAACCTCTCAACAACGTGCTAGGTATGGTCAGTCAGTATTGGCAGGCCGTCACTGTTTTTTGGATCATTACGTGTTTGAAGGAAAACAGTAAGTAGTTTCTGGTAAGGTAATGCGACATTTAACATAAAATAAGTGGCATTCCACCGATGTTCCGCATCGGTTAAAAACTTACGTGAGGGCTTACCCGATGCACGACAATACCTTTTCCATTGTGCAATCCGTGGATTTGAAGCAGTTAACCACGTGATTGCTTGACAAACGGCATCGATGTGTACATGCACTCTCTTAAACCCAAATTTAACAATTAGATTAATAATATGGCATACACAACACTGATGCAAAAGAAATGATTGAACATAAATACAAAATAATGGCTACAGAATTTCCATGGCCCTGGAATTTGCAGATGCATTATCCATTGTCACAGCAAAGATTTTATCTGCAAGGTTATACTCATTAATAACCTCTCGAATTCTCTCTGCTATATTTTCACTAGTATGTGCAACATCAATTAACCTTAACCCAAGAACTCTTTTTTGCATTTGTCAGTCATCATCAACGAAATGGACGACTACACTAAGGTAATCCTCTTTAGCCCTACTACTCCATATGTCTGAGGTGACACTAACAGAAAATGTGCATGTACTAAATAATTCCTTCAGTGATTCACAACCTTTGTCATAGACATTTTTCAAATCACGGGTTGTGGTTTGTCTACTAACAACTTGAAACCTAGGATTATGAGAAGTTTTGATGTAATTTTCAAATGCAGCACTCTCACCAAAGTTCAAGGGTAAATCTTGTCTAGCAATTAAACGGACAAGAGATTCTCGAGCTACCATAGGATCGTACTCCCATGTACGTACCGTACCATCAGGATTTAGTAGAAGTTGCTGCTGTCGTAGTTGGATTCCTTGCTTTTTTGCACAAGGCTCACCATGCCGCTTCAAGTGTCCTGTTCCACCAGATGATTTTGCAGATAACTTATTTTTGCATATTCTACATCTCGCGAATGTTACTTGCCTTCCATCAGGGCCTGTCATGGTCACCTCATCGAAATGTTGCCAAACGCCAGAAGTTCTTGATCTCTTTGAGCCAGTGTTCGTCGATGCACTCCCGCTCATAGTGCCGGATCTTTCTGAACTCACCGGTACCTCCTCCACAACTGGTGGTGTTGGAGCCGATCCGGTGACATCATACTCACCGGTTGGGAATGACCCCGATATGTAATTAGGGTCGAAATCACCTAACGTGAACGACGGAAGGTTCGGATCGTCCATTCTGAAATGTTAAAATAAGATAAATAAAATTCAGAATATTTATTCACATAACATAAAATACAAATAATATATAAATATGAATATATGACATACTTCTTTTTACCACCTTGGCAGCTTGGCTTTACACCCCGGTATGCACTATTTTTGAGTCACAAACTATTTTTGGTCAAAATTTGTCTAAATCAAAAAATTGAACTATCACACAAAAGAGCACAAGAGAGCAAAAAATGGGAGGTTTGGATGATTCAGAATGTTGGGGGTGGGAACCCTATTTATAGAAAAAAAATTTCATATTTTTTTGGATTTTTTTCGTTTTTTTTTCGATTTTTTTCGCGCTCCAACGGCTACTTCTAAAAAAGAAGTAGCCGTTGGACTAGCCGTTGAGGGACACGTGGTGTCCTCTCAGTGGCCAGCTGCCTAGCCCCCCGCCCCCCCCCCCCCCGCGCCACCTGGCCCAGCCACCGAACGATCGAACCGCCAGCCGCCAGCCCAGCCCCGCGCGTGCCCTGGGCCGTGCCGTGCCGGCCTGCTACAGTGTCGTGTCGTGCCGTGCCGGCCCAGGCACAGCACGGTCAAACGGGTCGTGCCGGCACAGCCCATTGGCTACAGTGCCGTGCCGTGCCTGGGCCAGCTACAGTGCTACCGTGCTCGGGCCGGCCCGGCTTGGCACGGCCCATTTGGCCAGGTATAGGTCTGGCGCGATGGGCACGGATATGAGTGTAATATTTTGCCCTGAACACGTTCGTCCAAAACCTGAGAATGTAGCGGGCAACAACCGGGTATTATTTTTTGACCTCGCATGCCCGCATCTACGGTTTGGATGGGCCTTGGGCCGTTTTATTTTAGAAAATTTGTAAAGAGGAATAAGTTCACTTTAGGTTTCTTAATTTGTTGTCGAGTCTAAAATTTGTTTCTGAACCACAATACCAGATATGGCGTATCACTCAACTCTCAAAACCCGTGCAAATAAGGTCCCAAGACAGTTTGGATGACGGTTTCGGTTGACACGGCGGCTAGGTGACGTTGGCGTGGCACTTAAAGTCAAAAAAATCATGGGACCCACATGTCAATGAGTGTCTGGTTAAAAATAAAAAAAATTATAGTGTTAGCAGCCAACCCATCTTCCTCCTCTCTCTTCCCCTCTGCTCTCTCTTTCCTATCTCTCTCCTGCTGGGAGCGAGCAGCAGGCGACGAAGATCGGGAGGCAGGCGGTGGGCGGCAGGGAGAGGTATGGTTGGCTAGAAGGGCCACGACCGTCCTCCTCTTCCCTTTCTTCCTCATCTCTTTATAGGTTAGTAGGCAGGCGATGGGCGGTGAATGTGCTTAGAGCTCCACTGCTGTTGCCGCCATGGACGACCAGAAATAGGAGCTCCACTTCCTCGAACCGGGATTGGAGCTCGCGTGTCACACCTCGCCTCTGCGCCACTGTACAAATGGCACCGAGGAGGGCATGCCGCAGAAGAATGACGAATCGTTTTCCCACAGAACCGCGAAACAAGTACCAATCCCAAGATAACGATGCTGGTACCAACGGTAACATGATAAATACAATATACCTTTACGTTGCATCTTCGAATAATCCCTGAGTTGCAACCTCCTATCAGAGTCAGCAGCAGCGAAACTTAGCGAGGCTAGGACACTAAATCCACCGGCAGTAGTTTGGGTTTAGGGACGAAACTCCAACCTTCATCTTCTTCCTGAACTTAAGCCAAGGGGAGAAAAACAACGACAATGGGGGAGTTGAGTACTTTTGTACCCAGCAAGCCACTAGAAAATGTGTACATGCAAGCTTCAAAGAAAGGCTAAGTTTATTGGGCAAAAAATTTTAAAACCCTTTTCAAATGTCTAAGTGTTGATTTCAAAATAAACTTTTCCTTCTGAAGGAGACGTTTCACCTCAATCCGTCCACAAGTTGCTTTGCAACAACATGAGCGGAAAGGCCAAATTTTAGTATTTATAACATCTTTACCTTTATTAGCTTCTTTTCACTTTCAAAACATAAACCACATTATCTCCAACAATCATCCATTAACCAAGTCTCAAGGTTAACAACTCCGGATCTGGTCCTCTCGACCTGCCAACCCAAAACTCGGCCATCTCAGCCCTTAATCTGGCCCTCTCGGCTCTATGGTGCCAAACGACACCCCAGATCACACAGGCCTGTTCCCAACCACGAAGGCTGGCCGTCCGTCACAAAGAAGGACTTTGGTAATGGTTCCATCCCACGAACCAATTTATTAAATAAGTTTTAAAAACAAATCTACGCTATGGGAATCACCTCACATTCGCCCTTGACCGTGGGCACGACTGTTCGAACAGTTCAGTTAAACCTCTGCAGAGACTGTACGCTTTTCCCACAAGACACGAAGCTTACACCGATACTGACCGGTACCAGAAGTTCGTGACAAAGCCTTTCCCTAGCCAAACCATAAATGTCCTGTGTCACACAGATGGGTAAAATCTCTCCACCAAGCATCGGGCCAGGTTCAGGCCCTCATCTACTCAGGCCCCATTGTATGGACCCCGACACATCCCCACTGCAGGAGATTGCCGTATACTTCACCATATCGGTGCTCCTCAACTGCCAACATGCTAGACACCTATGTTTCGGCTAGCTACTCATCTTGGGGCATCCCATTCTACCCGTTTGGTCGTACTGTGAGATGCTCGGATGAAAAACCTAAAAGAATCGGTCCTTATGCGCGACTACGAAACCAAACCACACATGAGAGGATTCGCACCGCAAGTTTTCTCCCATAAAACCTTTTTATTTTCAAAGTCATCGACTCCCCGAGTCGGGTTTTATAAACCTTTCACAACCCAAGTTTTTTCACATTGATAACCATTTATAAACTTGATATAACCAAGTATCAGGGTACCGCTATGGTGGAGCGACAAGGATTAAGTTTAACAAGGTCCTATAGAAAGTAATGCAACTACTTAGGTTGGTCCGTCGATCGTGTGCTCGTAGACCGATGGCCGATCAAATTAATTGTGTACGCTAAGCCTGCAAGTTTGCAATCAACACATTTTATAAACTAGGAGCAATATAATCGAAGAGTGGCTTGCCTTATTGTTGGTCTTCAAATCTTTGAGAAAAATCCTCGTCCGTTGCATCTCCGGAACGTCTAATACGCGATCGAAAAGAGAAAACATGAAAAACCCTATAAAACAGATAATAACTATTATAACTAACAGTGCCATTGGATAGATCTCGATTTTATAAAAATTATGGAAGTTGAACAGAATCAATCGGACTTACGGTTGGAGAGATGTGAATTTTGGAAGATTAATGGATTTCCTGGAATTTGAAAAAAAGATTTATTAATGGAAAGGAATATTCCTAAGAATATTCCTTGTCTGGAGGGTGAGAGGGAGGTATGTTGGACTTTGTTTTGAGTGAGCTTGGGCTTTAGCCCAGAGATGGAGGAGGGATTCAATATAGACTTCTAAGGATCAGCTTGAGGTGTAGAGGGATGCAAATTGAACTTTTATGAAGAAGGGGGCTGGTGGGCTTGGCCTGAAATTTGTTGGAGGATGTATAATATACTCTTGTGTGGACTGGTTTCTTGGGCTTGGCCCGAGGAACACGAGGGAGGTGATATGGACTTCTAGATAGATCATCAAGTCGGACGGCCCAATGAAGTAGAGGGAGGTGATGTAGACTTTTCAATCACGGGTCCATAGAGAGAGTTAAGATAGTGGGTCCCACCTCTTCCTTTCCTTTTTCTTTTCTTCTCTTCCTTATCCCCTTCATTCTCTCTAATTCTCATCTCTTATTTCTCTATCTCTGCTTCTTCCGAGAGGAGAGGGAGAGGAAGGAGCCGGCCGTGGCGCGGCACGGGAGCGGAGCAGCGCGCGGCGGCGCGCGGCGCGGCCCGGGGTGGCGTCAACGGCCGGCGCGGCGCGCGCAGCAGGGGCGGCGCCAGCCGAGGCGGAGAGGAGAGGCGCGACGCGGCCGGGCTCGCGGAAGGGAGGCAGCCGGGCGAGTCGAGCTGGGCGACAGCCGAGCGCAGGCTGACAAGCGGGGTGCGGAGGCTCCGGGCCGGGCGGCGCGGCGACTTGGCCGACGCATGCGGCAGGGCGGCACCAGCTTTGGGCAGGACGACGGCGCGACAAAGGCGCGCGCGCGATGGCCGGGCGCAGCCGAGGTGGACGACTTGGGCGACTTGGTGGCTTGACCGGACGTCGGGCGGCTCGGCCGAACGACGGTCGGGCGTGACGACGATGCTACGACGGCCGGGTGAAGAAGTCGCGCGACAGTGGGTGTGTGGGGCCACCCGGGTTAAATATTATGTAGATACTTGAGATGATAGAGCGAAATATTTAGTTGGATGGGGTCCAGTAATAATTAAGAAAAATGGTAACCATCCAACTGATCACAATTCTATCAAGTCAAATAATATACATAATATTAAACCTGAAACGCCGAGTAAAGAGCATAGGGGATTGACGTAGCTTTTGACTCCTCACCGGGAGACTGTGAGGGCCTCCTTTTGCCGGTTCGGCCGGGGGCGCAAGGTGAATGTCTTAGATCCCTTTTTGTGGGTTTCAGTGAGAAATGCGAGAACACCGGCGGTTTAGACAGGTTTGGGTCGCTGAGAAGCGTAATACCCTACTCCTGTGTATCTGGGAAGCGGAAAACTCTGGAGTACGAGTCTGTCTCCTCCTCCTTTTTTTCCTACTTAGGCCTGGGCCTCCTTTTATATTGCAAGGGGCTATCACATGGGCCACACGTTGTCTAAAGTAGAAGGAAAACATTCTTTTACATTTAAGAGCTATCTAGCTGCTGGCTCTGGAGGCCACCTGGACAAACGCCGCGGGAGAGCCCTCGCCTTGTCAGGCGGCTGACACCGAGGACGCCGCGTCAAGCTTCATTAAATGGGGGAAGACTTCCGTGATCCACTCGCGTCGGAAACCGCAGATTATCTGACCGGAGCTGGCGCACCAACTCCGGCTGAGAGATGAGAGGCAAAAAGCTCTAGTCATTCTGATGTGACGGGGCAAGGCGTGCCGTGAGCTGCCTAGCGTGCGTGCGACGCACAGGCGCCCTGACACAGCCTTACCTACCGTGAGGCCAGTCTACGACCGGTCAATCATCGTGACCGGTCTCAGACTGGCTAAGCACGCGCCGCACCTCATTAAATGCGGCGTGGTGCGCTCGTCTGAGCCGCAATAAATGTGGTTAGGTGAGCCCTGCCATGCCCACCTAACCCTGCACATGTGGTGCCAGCGTCGAAGGGGGTCGGGGTGACCCAGGCCTCGGGGCGAAGCCTGGGGGCAACCCGACCCTTGGTGGGAAACGGGAGGGCAGCCCAACCCGTCACCCCCGGGCCTGATCCCTCCGGGGGACGCGCCACGTGGAGGCATGGGGCCGCCCGTCCCTTCGGTCTGGATACCCCCGGGCCCGTATCACCGACAGTAGCCCTCGGCGTCACGCCTGGGTGGCCCCCCCTCGGGGGAGCGCCCTGGCTTGGCGCCACCCCTCAAGTCTGGTGACAAGTGGGCCCGGGTCCCTGGAGCGAAAAGGGCCCAACGGTCGCGATCCGCGCGCAACCGGGAAACGCCACCCAGCCATAATGGGCGGTCTCCTCGTAACCGTCGCCTTATCCGAGGCGACGCGCGGACCGGGACACGCCGGATCGTTTTGCCTGGGAGCGAAATGATGGTGCTTTCCGCGGTAACCATGCACAGTTAATGCAGACACGATCTGTCCCGCCTCGACCACAACGGCCGCACAACCCACACGTGCGTCGGAAGCGGGCGAGTGGGGTAAGTGGAGGCGTGGGCGCGAAGAACGAGGGGGCGAAGTAGTGGGCACTGGAAACGAGGAGCCGAGCTCGGCGGAGGCAAGGAAATAAAGGGCGCCGAGGAAGGGATTTGCTTCCTTCCTCTCACCACTTTTTCCTTGCCCCAGTCATCCGCGTCCTAGCCTTCTTGCTTTCTTTGCCCTCTACTCGCTGCTTCCTTCCGTTTCCACACCCTTCCTCCGCCGGCGCCATGACGCGGAGCTCCGTGCCGCTCGACGGTAGCGTGCTGCCGCCTTCTCGCATCACCAGCGAGAGGCAGGCCGGGTTGCCGCGCCGATTCATGCCGGAATCTGCCACCCGGGAGGTGGTCGCGCTGGGCGAGGGACGCCCGGCGCCGCACTACCCGGAGCAGTCTGTTTTCTTCCTCTCCTTTGCCATGGCGGGTTTGATCCCGCCATTCTCCACGTTTTTCATGGCCGTATTAGAGTTTTACGGCCTGCAGATGGCGCACCTCACCCCCAACGCGGTGATGACGCTGGCCATCTTCGCACACCTGTGCGAGATGTTCATCGGGGTGCGCCCATCTCTTTGGCTGTTTCGGTGGTTCTTCATCGTGCAGCCGATATCGCCGCCGACGGTGGTCGGTGGCTGCTACTTCCAGCCACGGGGGCAGGTGCTGAACCGCTACATCCCGTGCGTCCTACGCAAAAAGTGGGACAACTGGAAGAGTGACTGGTTCTACACCCCCCTCCCTGACGAAGCGCGCCTCCGACTCCCGAGCCAGCCCCCAGTGCAGGCGCTGAGCTGGTGGGCGACGGTGGATCTGGGGGACAGCTACGACGCCGTCCTGGACCGCCTAGCGGGGCTACGAGCCCAGGGGCTCACGGGCGCCATGGTATTCGGTGACTACCTCCGCCGCCGGATCGCGCCGCTCCGGCGACGCGCTCGGGGCGCCT
The DNA here is from genome assembly GCA_008326285.1 of Oryza officinalis. Classification (NCBI taxonomy): domain Eukaryota; kingdom Viridiplantae; phylum Streptophyta; class Magnoliopsida; order Poales; family Poaceae; genus Oryza; species Oryza officinalis. The sequence continues at coordinate 24,290,738 of BDMV01000003.1, read as the reverse complement.
GGGAGTACACCGGGGCTGAGGACCTCTTGAGGAACCACCAGGGGCATAAATGGGACTGGGACCCCGAGGACTTCAGGATGGTGGTCCAACGGGTGCTAAATCTGAGCTCCGTGGAGTCGTCCCTCATCCCTCGGGAGATCCTCCCCCTCTGTAGCGACCTAGAACGCGCCAACATCCTGGCCGTCATGCAGACGGTCGGGGCCTCGGGGGACCGGGCCCCTGGGGTAGCGATGGCGCGGGTGGCAGCCGCGGAGGGGATCAATCTACCCCTAGAGGAGGCCTCGCGGCGGGGGTTCGGGAGGCAGCCGCCCTGCCGACGCCAAGGAAAAGAGGAAGCAAGGGGCGACCCCTCCTCCGTCTCCTCCCCAAGAGGGTGGGGCGGAGCGCGCCAGCAGCAGGCATTCGAAAGACGCCGCGCCGATGCCTCAGCCCGAGGGGGAGCGGAAGAAGAAGCGGCTCCGCAAGATGGGGGAGACCGAGCTGTGCAGGGGGAGCCTCATCACGCCCCCGAAGTGGTCGTTCAGCCGGCCACCCCGCAGGTTCGACCTCTCACCCAGAGCGGCCACACTCTAACTCCCGACCCCCTGGGCTCATTTTTACTTACTGCTTTCGATTCCATATTCCTTGTGTGCCTCAGTGAGATCCCGTCCCGCCCCACGCGCGACTCCAAGATCGGCCAACCCGCGGGCAGCGGGGCCGGGGAGGCAGCGGCCGCAGAAGCGCGGAGGCGGGAGGTCGACCTGCAGGAAGCCGCGGCCCACCTGCGGGAGGCTCAGGAGGCCACACGGGAGGCGGCCCGAGCCCGTCGGGCCAAGGAGGCTGCTCGAGAGGCCAATACCGCGGCCCGGGCGCTCGAGGCGGCGTTGCAGGAGGCCGAGGCAGTGCGCATGCGCGAGGCTGGGGCCACCGAGGCGTCGGCGGCCGAGGCTGCTGCCTAGGCCCCCGACCCAGCCGCACCGGAGGCCGAGGCCGCCGGGGCGCCGGAGGCCGAGGCTGCCATTGAGGCGGCCCACGACGACGCCGAGGGGGCACACCCGGAGCCTGACGCCACGGCGGGCGCCGAGGAAGAGCCGGCCACGGGCAGAGACCCCGAGGCCCACGCGTCGGCCGGTGAGCCGAGCCGGACTCCACCACCACGGGGGCAGCAATCCTCCTTCTCTTCCGCCACTCCGCTAAGCGCAGAGCCTCTCCTGCAGGCTTTGGCCACGGCCAACAGCACAGTGCTGGACGGGCTAAGCGCCCAGATGCAGGCCCTGCAGGCGGAGCGGGCGGAGATCGACGCGGCATGGGCGCGCGTCGAGGAGGGACGACGCTCCGTGGAGGCCATGGTGGAGGCCGGTCGCAAGGCGCACGGCCTGCACACCGCGCAGCTCAAGGCCCGTCGCGAGGCCTTAGCCAAGATCGCCCGTGAGGTGGAGAAGGAGAGGGAGACGGCCCTCATCGCCACCACCGTCATGGACGAGGCGCGGGACGACCTCCACCTCCAGCATGAGACCTGCATGACGGAGCTGGAGGAGAAGCTCGACACCGCCCGTGGGGTTCTCGATGCCGTCGCCGCCCGGGAGCGGAGGGCGGTGGTGATTGAGGTGTCGACTCGCCAGCGCGAGGAGGCCCTTGAGGCCCGTACCATGGCGCTGGAGGTGCGCACCGGCACGCTCGGGGAGCGGGCCTCGCGCCTGCTGGTGGAGGAGGCCAACGTGAGCCGGCGGGCCGGAGCCCTCGACCGCCACGCCTAGGAGTTGAAGGTGCTGGAGGGGCGCGCCCGTGCCCTGGACGCACGGGAGGCGACGCTGGCGGCGCGCGAGGCCGTGGTTGCCGTGCGGGAGGTGACCTTGGCAGCGCACGAGGCCGCCGCCGCCGAGCAGGAGTCCGCGCTCCGCCTCCGTGAAGACGCGCTCGCCGAGCGGGGGCGTGCGCATGAGGAGGCCGAGGCCGCGGCGCAGCGGCTGGCGGACAGCCTGCTCCTCCACGAGGCAGCGTGGGAGGAGCAGGCGCGCTGGAATCTGGAGAGCGCCCGCGCCGAGCGTGCCGCGCTGGACCAGCGGGCCACCGAGCTCGAGGCGCGGGCGAGGGAGTTGGGTGAACTGGCGCGCAGCGGCAGGGCGGGCGCAGGCCGTGACGACCTAGCCGCCCGCCTCAAGGCTGCTGAGGGCACCATCGCCGAGCTGCGGGGTGCCCTGGACTCGTCCACCGGGGAGGGCTGAGGACCTCCGGCTAGCGAACGAGGTGGGGCCCGGCATGCTTCGGGACGCCGTCACCCGCCTCGACTGCGCCGGGCGTCAGGCAGGCATTTGGCGCGGGCGGCATCCTAAGTACGCCGCCAACCAGGGAGGCCTCGCCCAGTGCCTCTCGGAGATGACCGGGGACCTCGAGAGGCTCCCCGAGGAGATCGAGGGGACGGTGAAGTCCTCCTCGAGGGACCTCGCCCGGGGTGCGGTGGAGCTCGTGCTGGCGAGCTACCAGGCCCGGGATCCCGACTTCTCCCCGTGGGTGCCGCTTGAAGAGTTCCCCCCGGGGACCGAGGCCAGCACGCGCGCCCAAGTCCGGGAGGCCGCCGGGGAGATTGTCCACGGCTTCGAGGGGACAGCCCCTCGGCTCATCTTCGCCCTCGACTCCGACGAGGAGGAGGTCGACGACGGCAACGACGGCGAGGCCGGCGGCTTAGACGCGTCGGGCTGAGCCCCCGAGCCATCGCGCACCTTTATCTTTTAATTTCTCCTTTGTCCTAAGGCCTCCGGGCCGATGCTTGTATATAACTCTGTTTTCTTGCAATTCAAAGAGGTTTTTAACTCTATATTAGTTATGCTTATCTTATATGTATGATAAGGCCGGCTTGTTTTGCGATCCCTTCGAATTTTGACTTGAGTGAGGGTTCGGGCTCGGGCCCCGGCCTCAAGCAGCGCGGGACGGAGCTAATGCCTTGGGGAGATCCGCGTGTCGGGACTGGCTAGGCCGGGAGCGCGGTGACCGAGGGTTATGGAGGACCCGATTGTGGGCCTTTGCTGATTCCCCCCGAAGTTCACCGCGTCCTGGGGCACAGCTCGGTTCTGGGCCCCGTTGGCGTTCTAGACGACCCGGGCTGCCGAGGGCAAGGACGAGCACGAACGGACCGACCCAAGTCAAAACTCTCAGAAGAAATCGACAAACACAGGCGCAGTCCTTAAGAAATTAAAAATGCTTTTTACTGAAATGCTAGAAGAAATGTGAACAAGTATATGCGTATGCATGGTGGGAGCCCCCGGCCAACCCTGCGTGCCCGAGGGGGCCTGCGGGGTTGGCCCGAGCCTGAGGCACGACACTCGACCCCCTTATGGGTAGAAGCGGCGAAGATGCTTGATGTTCCATGGGTTAGGCAGCTCTGTGTCGTCTTTCGTGTCCAATCGAACCGAGCCCGGCCGGGAGACGCCGATCACTTTGTACGGACCCTCCCACATTGGTGAGAGTTTGCTCAGTCCAGCACGCGTTTGGACGCGGCGTAGGACAAGATCGTTGACGCAGAGTGATCGGGCCCGGACATGGCGCTGATGGTAGCGCCGTAGGCTTTGCTGGTAGCGCGCGGCTTGGAGGGCCGCGCGCCGCCTTCGCTCTTCCAGGTAGTCGAGGTCGTCCTGGCGAAGCTGATCTTGATCAGCCTCGCAATACATGGTGGCCCGAGGGGACCTCAGGGTGAGCTCGGATGGGAGAACTGCTTCCGTGCCGTAGACGAGGAAGAAAGGCGTTTCCCCTGTCGCTCGGCTCGGGGTGGTTCGGTTCGCCCAGAGCACCGCTGGCAGCTCCTCGATCCATGAATCGCCATGCTTCTTGAGGATGTTGAAGGTCTTGGTCTTAAGGCCCTTGAGGATTTCCGCATTGGCGCGCTCCACCTGGCCGTTGCTTCTGGGGTGGGCGAGTGAGGCGAAACAGAACTTGATGCCCATGTCGTCACTGTAGTCGCCGAAAAGCTCACTGGTGAACTGGGTGCCGTTGTCCGTAATGATACAGTTGGGCACCCCGAACCGAGCAGTGATGCCTCTGATGAATTTAAGCGCCGAGTGCTTGTCGATCTTGATGACCGAATAAGCCTCGGGCCATTTAGTGAACTTGTCGATCGTGACGTACAGACACTCAAACCTGCCTAGGGCCTTCCTGAAGGGACCTAGGATGTCCAGCCCCCAGACCACAAATGGCCATGAAAGAGGTATGCTCTGCAGGGCCTGGGCTGGCTGACGCGTTTGCTTGGCGTGAAACTGGCACGCCCTGCATCGCTGAACCAGGTCGGCTGCGTCGTGGAGCGCTGTCGGCCAATAGAAACCCTGGCGAAAGACCTTGCCGACCGAGGTGCGCGAGACGGAGTGGGCTCCGCACTCGCCCTCGTGGACATCAGCAAGAAGCTCGACGCCCTGCTCCCAAGGGATGCATTTCAGGAGGACTCCATTGGCCCTGCGCCGGTAGAGAGTCCCCTCCACCAGCACGTAGCGCTTGGAGATGCGAATGACGCGCTCACTCCCTTCATGATCCTTGGGTAGAGTCTCGTCTTTGAGGCACGCCTGGATCTCAATTATCCAGGCGACATATCTTGGGTGGTCGGGTTCGACCCCCCTGGGCCCCGAGGCCTGGACTCCGACGGGCCTCGGGGACGCTGTGGCTACGTCCGTCTCCCCTGTGGGGTCGGGACGCGCCGACGGCTGGGCAAGCCTTTCTTCAAAGGCGCCCGGTGGGGTCGGGGCTCACGACAAAGCGAGCCTGGAGAGCTCATCGGCGAGCGCGTTGTCCCGTCGGGGCATGTGCCGAAGCTCTAACCTGTCAAAATGGCGCTCCATACACCACACCTCACGGACGTAGTCTTCCATCTGCGGGTCGGAGCACCGATACTCCTTGGAGACCTAGTTTACGGCCAACTGAGAGTCGCCTAGAACCAGGAGGCGTCGGATCCCCATTCCGGCCGCCACTCTGAGTCCCGCAAGGAGTCCCTTGTATTCCACCATATTGTTGGTTGCTTGGAAATCTAGGTGAACCAAGTATCTGAGGACATCCCCGCTCAGCGAGGTCAGGGTGACCCCCACGCCGGCGCCCTGGAGAGCGAGGGAGCCGTCAAACTGCATCACCCAATGGGGGGTGAGAGGTAGCCGCGAGGGGTTCCCCTCGGTCTCAGGGGCGGGGAGTCCGAGGTCGGGTGCGGAAGTTGGCGGGGCCACCGAAGGTGACCAGGAGGTCGATGTGACCTAGCGGCCAGGTGTGCCCCGGCGTCACACCAATGATTGGCTGGGACGGCCGGAGCTCCATCCCCGGGGCCTTGATGGCATCAAAAGCCACGGGGGAGAGGATGTTGAGAGCTGCGCCACCGTCTATCAGGACGCGTCCCAACTTCACGTTGCAGACGGTGGGGGAGACCACCATCGCAATATGTCCTCCCCGGGCAACGCATGGCGGGTGGTCGGTCCGGTCAAAGGTAAGGGTGACCTCCGACCAACGCGCCCACCGCGTCGCCTCATGGGTGGGGACTGTGGCCAAAAGCTCTCGCTTCATGGCCTTGAGGCTTCAGCGAGAAGCGTGAGCGCACGCTCCCCCATCGACGGTGGCGACGGTGGCCTCGGGCTCCTGAAAGCCCAGGTCATCATCGCCATCGTCGACGTCCTCAGCGGGGGCCTTCTGCTTGGCCTCACTTCGCCGGTTGCCGATGGAAGTCGCCGGGGCCTTGCCCTCACGACGTTCCTGCCTCCTCTCCTCCTCCCACTTCCTCGTTCGCTCGGCCAAGCTTTTGACCACGCGGCAGTCGGCGAGGTCGTGGAGGGAGGTATTGTGCACAGTGCACCACCTGCCGGCAGGGCGCTCTCTGTCGGGAGCGTCGGCCTCCTTCTTTTTGTTGCCCATGGGCCTCCCCTTTCGGGGGGCCCGCGAAGCTTCCTCGTCGTCGGAACGGGCCGACCTTTTCTTCCTCCTCCTGTCCCACCGCCCTGAACGAGCGGCGGACTCAGGGGCAGCCGGGGCCGCCGCTCCAGAGCCGGAGGAGTTCCAGGTCCAGGCCTCCTCCTTGCGAGCCACACGGTCCGTGAGCTCGAAAAGCTGCGCGGTGGTCTGGGGCTCCTTGGAGGCGATCTTTTCGAGCATGCGGTTGTGCCGCACGCCCTCCCTGAATGCGTAGATAACCGCATGTGCAGGGATGCAAGGTATGGTGTTGCGGACTTCACAGAACCGCTGGATGTACGAGCGGAGAGACTCCTCATCCCTCCGCTGTACCGCGTGCAAGTCCGCCTCTTCGCCTAGGCACGGATAGGTGCCTTGGAAGTTCGTGGTGAACTGCTGGCACAAATCCTCCCAGGAGTAGACCGACGCGGGTGGCAGGTTCATTAGCCAACCCCGCGCCTGGCCCTTCAGGGCCATGGGAAAGAAGTTCGCCATGACCCTGTCGTCACCCCTCGCGGCTTCTATTCCAGTCGTGTAGATCTGGAGAAACTCAGCGGGGTTGACGCTTCCGTCATATTTTTCGGTGATGGTGGGCCGGAACCTCGGGGGCCAACGGACATTCCGAAGGCTCGCCACGAAGGCTCGACAGCCGGCACCACCAACCGGGGACACGGGGGACCGGCCCCCGTGACCGGAACGGAGCGGCGCCCCAGAGGAGGAGGCGCCTTCCGTTGCATGGGCGGCGCGACGAGCGTCGCGCCGGCGCTCGATATCGAGCCGGGCGTCTGGCCCCCCATGCATATTCTCGTGAGTCGGAGGCGTTGACGAGGGAACCGCGGACGAACGGCGGGTGTCGGCCGTCGCCCGTTGTGTCCTCCGCCTCGACGATGTAGAGCCGGCGGTGGCAGCGCCAGAGGTCCCGGCAGCGGAAGACCGCCTGCCGGTGCCTAGGCGCTGCTGCGCCGTCATGACCAGGTTGGCCACGTCATCCAGCCAACGCTGGGCCGGGGTCTCTGGATCGAGGACGACGGGCGGGTGACGTAAGAGCGCGCCCGCAGCCTGGAGCGCGCTCTGGGGCGTGCCGCCATCACCATAGGTGAGGCGGCGATGCACCCCGCCTTGCCGTCCTCCTCCGTCGCCTGCGGGCGGCGAGGTCGCGGATCCCTCGACTTCCTCAGGCGCCTTCCCTCGTCCAAGATTCCGGCGGGAGGGGGACGACGGGGTGCGAGCCCGATGACGCGGGTTCTGCTCCCCGCCATCACTGCTAGCGCTCAAAGAAGGATCGTACACCACTGCTTCTTCAGCCTTAGGGCTTACCTGATGAAGCTTGGCGCACACGAAAGGAAACGGGGGCTCAGAAAAAACACGCGCGCGCCCCCTACCTGGCGCGCCAGATGACGGAGCTTGAAACTCCTCACCGGGAGACCATGCAGGTCCCACTTTGCCGGTTCGGCCGGGGGCGCAAGGTGAAATTCTTCGCCCTGATCTGCGGGATCTCAGCGAGAAAAACGCGTGAACGCAGGCGATTTAGACAGGTTCGGACCGCTAAGGAGCGTAATACCCTACTCCTGTGTTCTAGTAGATCTGAGAGTATGATCGAATCCTCAGAGAGTCCCCCCTCTTTTCTTAGGCCTGGGCCTCCTTTTATATGGCAAGGGGCTACCACATGGGCCACGAGCTGCCTAAGAAAGAAGACATTCTTTTACATTTAGGGCTATCCTATCGCCGAAAGCAGCCTCTGACAGACGCCGCAGCACGCCTTCGCTCGGTCAGCCGACTCCTCCCGGGGGACGCCCGTTTCAACCTTCTTTAAATGGCGGGTGACTTCTGTGTCTCGCCTGCACCAGAATCGGGAAAGCATCTAACCGGAGCTGACATACCAACTCCGGGAGTTGGCATACCAACTCCGGCCGAGAGACGAGAGACAGAGGGCTCTCATCATTCTGATGGGACGGGGCGTGGCGTGCAGCAAGCCACCTGGCGCGCGTGCGACGCACAGGCATCCTGGCACCACCTAACCCGTGATCTGACCGGTCTGCGACCAGTCACTCACCGTGACCGGTCACGGACTGGACATTCACACGCCACGCCGCATTAAATGCGGCGTAGTGCGCCCGTCTGAACCGCTATAAATGTGGTTAGGTGAGCTCCGCCGTGCTCACCTAACCCGCACACGTGGCACCAAAGCCACAGGGGGTCGGGGCGCCCCAGGCCTCGGGGCAGAAACGGGAGCGACCCGACCCCGGGGGGAAACCGGGAGGGCAGCCGCCACGTCACCCTTGGGCCCGACCCCTTCGGGGGGACGGGCCACGTGGATCCCTGTGGCCGCCCTTCCCTTTGGCCTCGATACCCTCGGTCCCATGTCACCGACAGAGGCGTTGACGAGGGAACCGTGGGTGAGCGGCGGGTGTCGGACGTCGCCCGTCGGGCCCTCCGCCTCGACGATGTGGAGCCGGCGGTGGCAGCGCCAGACGTCCCGGCGGCGGACGACTGCCTACCGATACCTAAGCGCTGCCGCATCGTCATGACCAAGTCGGCCATGTCGTCCAGCCAACGCTGGACTGGGGTCTCCGGATCGGGGACGACGGGCGGGTGATGCAAGAGCGCGCCCGCAGCCTGGAGCGTGCCCTGGGGCGTGCCGCCATCTTCATAGGTGAGGCGGCGACGCACCCCGCCGCGTCGTCCTCCCCCATCGCTTGCTGGCGGCAAGGTTGCGGATCCCTCTGGCTCTTCAAGCGCCTTCTCCCGCCCAGAACTTCGACGGGGGGAGATGACGGGGTGCGAGCCTGATGGCGGGGGTTCTGCTCCCCGTCGCCGTCGCTGGTGTTCAAAGAAGGATTGTACGCCACCGCCTCTTCGGCCATGGGGCTTACCTAGCGAAGCTTGGTGCACACGAAAGGAAACGGGAGCTCAGAAAAACACACGCGCGCCCCCTACCTGGCGCGCCAGATGACGGAGCTTTTGACTCCTTACCGGGGGACTGTGAGGGCCCCCCTTTGCCGGTTCGGCCGGGGGCGCAAGGTGAATGTCTTAGCTCCCTTTCTGTGGGGTTTCAGTGAGAAATGCGAGAACACCGGCGGTTTAGACAGGTTCGAGCCGCTGAGAAGCGTAATACCCTACTCTTGTGTTCTGGTAGATCTGGGAAGCGGAAAACTCTGGAGTACGAGTCTGTCTCCTCCTTCTCCTTTTTTTCCTACTTAGGCCTGGGCCTCCTTTTATATTGCAAGGGGCTACCACATGGGCCACACGTTGCCTAAAGTAGAAGGAAATCATTCTTTTACATTTAAGAGTTATCTAGCTGCTGGCTTTGGAGGCCACCTGGACAAACGCCGCGGGAGAGCCCTCGCCTTGTCAGACGGCTGACACCGGGGACGCCGCGTCAAGCTCCATTAAATGGGGGAAGACTTCCGTGATCCACTCACGTCGAAAACCGCAGATTATCTGACCGGAGCTGGCGCACCAACTCCGACTGAGAGATGAGAGGCAAGCTCTCATCATTCTGATGTGACGGGGCAAGGCGTGCCGTGAGCTGCCTAGCGCGCGTGCGACGCATAGGCGCCCTGACACAGCCTTACCTACCGTGAGGCCAGTCTACGACCGGTCAATCATCATGACCGGTCTCAGACTGGCTAAGCACGCGTCGCATTAAATACGGCGTGGTGCGCTCGTCTGAGCCGCAATAAATGTGGTTAGGTGAGCCCTGCCATGCCCACCTAACCCTGCACACGTGGCGCCAGCGCCGAAGGGGGTCGGGGTGACCCAGGCCTCGGGGGGAAGCCTGGGGGCAACCCGACCCTTGGTGGGAAACGGGAGGGCAGCCGCCACGTCACCCTCGGGCCCGACCCCTTCGGGGGACGCACCACATGGAGGCATGGGGCCGCCCGTCCCTTCGGTCTGGATACCCCCGGGTCCGTATCACCGACAGGGATATTGCTTGGACTTTAGCCTGCCAGTCAACTTCAGCCTGAGACATGCCCGTCAAACCATACGAAGATGGCGACCAGATGTGTTACACATCTCAGGAGACTTGACGAAATATGCTAAAGCTCTACGACATCCCAAATGCTCAATACCCATACCAGTGTAGAACTAGATCCCAGGAATAGCTCTAGTTCCACACTTTCATCTAAGCGATGAAAATCAGAATAATAAGAAGTAAATTCAATAAACTTTACTCTACATCTTTAATTAAATGCTTAAGCCAATCGGCCAGATAATTACTGATCCGCGGAAGCTTGGCTACCCAAAACCACAAGCAGCCGACTAGGAGATACCCCTTTTGATCCAGTCCTAGAAGCTTCCCCGATTCACTCGAGCTAGACTAAGCATACAACCTACAAAATGGATATTCCAGTATAACAAGAGTCAGTACATTAAACGAGTTAATGTACCGGCAAGCATATATCAATCCTAATATACTACATGCATGACATTAAATCAAAAAAAGGCCATAAATGTAGCTCATTTTAGCATAAAGCAAGTTTTAGTTCACAAACTTTTATAAAAGAGTTGATGATTCAATTAATATAACATTTATGAAATTATACCATAATATTCACCATAATAACATCATAAATATACTCTTGTTGCTCACACCGGCAACAAGTCATCATCTCATATAAATAATATACTTGATTGCCCATCCGGCAACCAGTCTCATCATAATAATATACTTGACTACCCAACCGGCATCAAGTCTCACAATACTCATCAATATAAAATAAACATCATAACTTAACCCCAGTTATCATTTCCCAATCTATAGTTCACAAAACATCATTTGAAAATATAAAACAAAGATCTATACTCACGACAATTCACCAAGTCGCTCATGACCATGAGCATGGCAAATCGATTAGTTTTAGACTCTGTAGAGTTTGTACAGCTTTACCCACATGATGTGAACACTCTAGTTTGTCTTGTGTCGGCCAAAGCACTACCACACTCTACACATTGAGTGCGGTTTAGAGGTCATAACGTAGCCTTTACATTACTTAACTCCTAGCCTTGCATCAGCGACGGCAAGTGTGAATCCGTCCTGGGAATGACCCAGAACCGTTAGGTGGCGGGCCCACGCCTTAAACCTAACGCCGTGGCAGCGAACACATCCGTTCCCCCACGAGGCACTATACCGTTGAATTGGACAGACTTAGACGCCCATGCTGTGAGGCGGACCATCCGTCCCCTCACAGAATCACACACAGCTAGTAATATTCGTTAGCATTATCATCAACACACATACATGGGTAGTTCCTATGAATCATCGCTCAGACTAATTCATTCTACTTCGGCCTACCAATATGCAAGGCTAGACTTTAAGTAACTTAATTAGCTAAGGCTACCCCATAAATAGCACATGTGGATGTACGGTATACTTAAGTTGGTGACACAAAGTTCAGTCCTTAATTAACTCAGGCGAACACTCCCCCTATCGGTGTACAACTACCACCATATGCACACCACTTGTCGCCCAAGTCCAAAATCATTTTACTCACCCTTTAGTTCACAAATACTTATCATTCTCATTTTCAATCCAGCATTTATACAAATACTCAAAATCCCATTGATACATCCATAAAGGTGATTATTTTGCTTAACTCTAAGCATGGCTAAGCATATAGTAATATAATAAGCATGTTTAATCCCAAATGAGCACAATTAAAGTACTCTACCCAATACTAAGGTTACAAACTAAGGGAATCACAATTAGTCAAGGTGGTACATGCAGCAATAAGGACATAACTACCATTTACCAAATTTCAAATATCGTTTTTACTCAAATACATATGCAGTTTTGTAAACAACACATTTCATCTCCCAAAACATGGGTTTCAATGTGATCAAAGGAAAGGGAAGGAATAACTTGCCTTGATCTTGAACAATGTGAATACCACCTAAATCACTCCTTCACCGTTGATGCAAGTTATCTATAACCCTAAATGACATGATATGCACATAAATACCAAATTATGCAAAAGATACAGAATGCTCTAAAATGCATGATTTGTGCCCAATGGATAGGTTCTGACCTAAGATGAATTTAGGTGAAAGAATTCCTACTTTATCTCTTTTCATTTGTGAGTTATAGATTTTCTTATCTCTTTTCATTTGTGAGTTATGGATTTTCTAAGTTTGTATTAAACTATAGTATTATTTACTTATATATTGTTGTGCAACATTTTAAATATAGGATTTTGATCAAATTAACCTTACTGAGGTGAAGAGGATGATTTTCTAAGATTAGTGCAACTGGTTTCATAATTTTTAGAGCTAGTATGAATTTCTTATAAATCTTAGAAATTAAATTCTACATATAGTGGTTGTTGTACTAAACCAATTATTACTGTTAATTCTGTTACAGAAAGTATAATATTTTATTTTACCAAATTAAAGTTCATACTTTGGTGATTCTACAAAATTTTAGTTCACTCCATTTAGAGTACAAATGAATTTTCTACAAATTTTACAAGTCTCATGTTAACTATTTCTTATTTGAAATTTAAGAAATAAATATCATACTGTGAGCATAGGATTTTATTCTACAACATTAAATTTCACAATTTTATGAATCTACTGGAGTTGGTTTCATCTCAAAATGAGTTATATTTGATTTAATATGGATTTTACAAGTTTGAGACAATTTTCAATTGAAAAGATAAAGGTTTACTCATTTTCTTTTATATTTTCAGATTATAATTTCTCAGGGTCCACAAGTCAGCCTCAGTTCATTTGCAGAAAAGCCCCTAGAGTTTTGGGAATTAACCGCAATCTTTTTGCACGTGCTAAAGCAAAGTTCATTAAGAATCCTTATCATTTCCTTCATTTACAATTAAGTCCTGGGTCCACATGTAAGTCTCAGGTTCTTTACATTTTAAACTTCATAAGTTTTAAATACTTACTAAGCCGAATCATTAGCGCTTAATAGACTGGGGCCCGCTCGTCAGTGGAGCGATGGCTGGGGAAGCAAAGCTGCAGCGCCTCGGCGACCTTCTCGCCGGCGGCTAGGGCGAATGGCGGCCGATCTTCGTGGGCAACCAAAAGAGAAAAGGTAGAGGGGTTCACGGCGAAGCTGTTGGCGTAGAATTTTGACCCGCCTTGCAACCAAACGGGTTCCATGTTTCCACGGCGGCCTGGGAGGTTTGCTTTACTCCAGTGCAGGTCCAAAGGCTTGCCTAGGTGCGTGTAGGGCGTGCCAGTTGATTTGATCTGCAATCAACAAGATAAACAAGTAAACCATATCAGAAAACAATGACCGATCGGTCGATAGGCCGATGTCGCATTGTCGTGGCCCAGCCGATAGGGCAAAGCTATATCGGCTTACTCATGATAAAGCAAGATTAAAGCATGAACCTAATCTTATCGGCCTTCATCAACATACTGATGTCAATTAATGCCATCGGCCGATAAGGAATAATAAAGATAACTACATTAGCTAATACTCTAATGTAAATCTATATGAACTAACCAAACAATATAAACATACTGATCACAGATAAACCCTAAAGAGTAATCTATAACAAATACATTTATATTCATCAATCCATTCATGTAGATGGCAGATACACATAAAAACTTTAAGATAATCATATGTATCAGGTAAGACTGGCTGAAACTCCAATGCTATCCTTAATTACAACCGAAAACAGGCTTCGAGTTAAATCTCAAAACAGGACTAAGGTCGATAGCAACTCAAAGTGTGAATTGAGACTTAACACAAAGAAAATCAAGTCGTCGATTGCTTTTGGGGATGGTAGATGCATTGAAAGATCTAACCAAGCATAGTAATTAAACCGCCGTTGGCAACAAACCCTAAAACGAGTAAATCGCTGGCGAAGCATAATTAAGACACTTGTCAAGATCATTCAAAACATGATAAACAACGATCACATCATCGAGGCTTAACGTGTCTAAAGCAACACGCTAGCCCCGACGATGTAGATTGTCGGGCACGAGTTCTTACCTCTGCTATGGGGAAGCAAGAACTCGCTGGAGTTAACCTCTTGCGAGGGTTGGCGATGCGCCGAAAGTAAATTGAAACAAATTGATTGTTGTATTGAGTTGTGAGAGAATTTCTATGTACATACTACCGGGATATTTATACCCGAGATTACAACATGGTCCTTGTAGGACACGATCTTATCTCTAACTAACAAACAAGTCTTTGCGGCAGACTCTTGCCAAAGATTAGATCTAAACCTACTTAATTTACAAGATACAATTGCCTAAAACCGAGCTTTATCTCTATTTGGCAACTTCCTTGAAGCTTATCCTGAGCCCAAACCAAGCCCACGCTGACTCTGTCAACTTCCAGCCTCTATCGGCCGATGACCATACTGAATCCGTATCGGCCGATACGCTCTTCCTGGTAGCGCCTCTTCCAGTCCGATACGCTTACCGAGTCCGATACGAGACTTGGTTCGACTCCAATTCAGCCCTTTTCTCCGCGTCGGTTTCCTCTTCCTTCTCCGGGCCGATTACGAAAATCCGCTATTAATAGAAGCCGATGGTGGTTTTCCCGCAAGCTACGGTGGTCGGAATCAACGATGACAACGGCGCAGGCGGCGGTGTCTCTCGGGGTGTAAGTGCATGTGAAGCTCCAGCCCGAATCCATGTGAATGGGCGCATGCATGCGCATCTACAAGTGTCCTGAAGACTTACCGAAGAGCGCGCGATGGTCGGCAAAGCTGGTACAGTGATGACGATGGAGAAAGTGGCTCGGTGGCGGTGCAGAACTTGAGGATGACGGCGATGGCTCGATCTGGAGCATGTAGGAAGAAGATGAGATGTGTAAATGGTAGTGGTCCTCCTAGTGATGCTACATGCACAAGGAATCGAACCGTGGCTCACCAAGGTGGCCGGAATTGATGATTTTCGCCGGTGACCGGAGTTAGGGGAGAAAGGGTCGATCTCCGATTTCACGGCTTCGGGGAGCGATTCCTTCGGTCGGCAGCTTTCTGTGATCACTATGAAGATGTTGGCGCGGCGATTTGCCTTAGCTTGATTGGGAATGGCCGGACGACAATGATGTCCGAACGGCGGCGCTCCGGAGCTCCCGTGGGCGCGACGGTGTTCCGGCGTGGTAACTGCATGAAACGGCGCAGGATTAGGGGGATGGACTTGGCATAGCGAGGGTGTTAGGGAACGCGGGAGAGAAAAGAGTGACCGTGGCTTGGTGGCGATGACGATGATCATCGTCTTCACGACCGACGATGGAGAAGAAAAGAAATCCAGGCTCCGGTGCTCTCCCTCTCGTTTGGATCGACACTGGGGTGGAATGGAAACTAGGCGACGCAGCTAGGAGGGGATATGGGCGAGCTCGGCGGCTGCCACGGCAATGGACACGCGTCGAGCACGCCGGCGCCGGTCTTCCCTCCCGCTCTCTCTTTCTCTCTCGGCATCCATCAGCGGTGGAAAAGGTTCACAGAGGTAGGAGCTAGCGCATGCCACTGCCAGGTGGGGTCCAAGGTGATGCAAATAGAGGCAGGGTGAGAAGAGGGGGTAAAGAGTTTGGTGAACAGCTATGCATGTATATTTCAGGGTTTTCTTCCTATTTATTTCTTTCCCTCTTTTTTGTAATTCCATAATTCAATTTCTATGCATGTTAAATTAATATGGATTTTTCTGGTGATACACAAAAATATCTAGATTCCATTTTCTTTCGTTCCACCCAAAAACTCTTTATATTTTATTCTCAGGAAAATAGACAAATTCTGTCCAGCCAAAATTAGTTTGAATTTTTAGGAGGCCAAAACCTATAAAATAAAATCTGGAAAAATTATATTAATTCCTGATAAAGAGTAGTATTTGAATAAATTATATCCTCTATACATTTTCATGTGATAAAATGCACATATGAGAAGTGTATTCGTTTTGCCGATTAGGGTTTGAAAATATTATATAGTTTGACAGTTTTGACCTAATTGTTTGAGGTATCAAATGAACATATTAAATTATACCAAAATTCCAGTGTGTTATATGTATTGAATAGTATCTACATGATTTCCCCCATGATTTTATATTACACCATTTATTTTTAAATATTTAGTGAGCTTATCAACCTTTAAGTGTTCCTATGTTAAATACATATTTTAAATGATTGTAAAACTATATTTGATTTGTGATTAACCAGAAATGATATATGATATGTTTAAATTCTACTTCCTATCCACCATGCTCCACTCACATTATGCTTAAGCATGGGTATACTTAAGGTAATGACTAGGGTAGGGCTTTTATTATGAATTAATCATGCATGTATATTTGTATTCATGAGACCTAGTATATAATGCATCCAAGAACCTGTTAACACCAGAATTTGGTAAACCCCAAAGTTCCCATCGAACCAAAGTTCATATCGGCTCGAAGCTAGTATCGGCCTAGAGTCCTACATCGGCTGATGAGGGTTATCTTAAACCATCCACCAACAGCAGTCGGATTCTTGTTAGATTCGGGAAGATCTTATCTAGAGAAGACCGAGTCCAAGGAGGATGCGGCTTGTATCTATTAATTAGGATAAGACTGTTAGTTTTCTTTTTATCTTTAGGAAAGGGTGTTAGTGTCCGATACGGACTTTATCTTTTTCCTTTTATCTTTAGGAGAGTTTGAGTCGTATTCTGTTAGGATCTTTGTTAGCCTATGGGTATAAATATGTAAGCCCAATGTTCATGTAAAGTTATCACACGATCAATACAACTTCGGCGCATCGCCACCTTTTACTTTCGTCTTCTTTGACGAGTTCATGCCCTTCCCGTGAGGGGTAAGTCTCGTTATGGTTGCCTGCGCTGTCGGGGCTAGGGCTTCGACGTTCTGATCTCGTCAACGTAAGCACCTACTATCATATATCTTAGTCAATCTAGTTTGGCATCTCGATTTAGTCATATCGGTCAAGATTCGTTTTAGGGTTTACGCCGGTATCGACTAAATCGCCTCGCTAGATTAGATTGGCTAAGGTATCCACCACCCTGAAAATCAGTCAAGGGCTTGATTGTCTAGGTCTTGCGTTTCTTTTCATACTTAGTGCTGCATCAGTCCAATTTGATCTACTAAGTCATGATTAGAACCGTAATCTCTAGCCTGCTTGTTGGCTGCCAATAAGGGTTTCATCGGGGTTTCAGCCAATGAGTTATCTTAACGTTGCATCGGCCCACGAGTTTTATACATGGAGATTAGTCATGGCCGATGACAACAGAGTATTTATTACATATCTTTTGGATGTTCTATCATCGGACCTCCGGCCGATGTGTGCTTCAATCTTCAGATCAATATTTATTTTATCATATGATTGGTTTATGTTATATTGTTATATTATCATGTTATCGTCAGCCGATCGCCTCCATATAGATGTTTGTTCAATACACAGCCAATGGTTCGAAATCCTAACTGCATCGGTTGGCATCGGCATCGGCTGTAATCACGCCGTCGGCTCATCGGCCGATCGGCTATTTTTGCCCTATCGGCTCATCGGCCGATAGGCTGTTTTTGCTATCGGCTGATAGGCTGATACGCTATATGTTCTGCTGTTTTGCATATCTTGTCAGTAGCAGGATCAAACTGACTGGCACGCCCGCACTTCATCAATTTTAGGACCTGCACTAGAGTTAAGCAAATCTCCCAGGCCTTCGTGTGTCCGCACGCCGGATTCTCATCGGCGGTACGGATTCGGCGTCAACAGAACCAAAAACATTTAAAAGACTCAAATCACACACTACCACTCGTGTTTATGCAAGCTTGCACACGGTTTGCATGTTAAGTTAATTTAGGAAAGAAAAGTTTTAAATTGTTCGCTAATTTGCATATGAACACCAGCTAATTTAATCTTACCTAGGTCTTAAATTTGAAAATTTTTGGTCATCAACTCAAAAACACATTTTTATTATTTATTTGAAATTAAAATTCAAAATTCGAATTTTTGGTATGTTACAGGGTGAAAGTTGGCGGCTTTTATAGCCCTTGTGGCCAGCGGATAGCGACGAAGGCGGCTCGGGCGAGCGGGGCCGACTGCTCTGTTCAGCTAACGCCATTGGCAGGACGGCACAGGAGAGCGAGGACAACGGTCAGTGCAGCATGATGTCGACGTGGTGCTTGCTTTCGGCGTGGGCTGCTGTCTCTAAGCTCTCTTGGCGTGGTGCAATGGAGCACTGGATAGGGAACACAATGGGGTTAACAGGGGAAATAGAGGACGGTGGACGGCACGGTCGGTGGATAAACTCGTTCCTATTTTCTCCTCTCTCTCTCTCTAGTTTTCTCTGTTGTGGCCTGCCATGCTCAGGGAGGTACCTAACTCTCATTAATACAGAATCAGAGAAGAGCTGCTCAAGGAGGAGGACAGGGCGGTGCCTAACCCGCAAATTGTCATGGCATGGCAGTGAGACTGCAGAGAGGTGAAATGGAGGGATGTGTGTGCAGGCATGGGCAAAAGGATGAACATGCACATTTTGTTTGCTTATTGTATTGTGGAAAAGAATGTTGCGCACGTATGCCTGCCTGTTGTCATCTTGCTCATGTGTTGTGAATATTTTCGGACTTGTAAAAGAACTGTAATTGGACGGTGAATTCTAATGATTTGTTTGGGATTTTTGAACAGATAGAGAATTTGGTTGGAGGGGTCTTGATTTTGGAAAAATAATTTGCAACGAATGGAGTGAGTAGAGCTTTAAACAAAATAATTTAGAACGGACAGAAATTGGAGGGATTGGTTTAGGACGCGTTTCGGATTTCAAAATCCGAACACGGAGATTTTATTTGGAAAAGAATGATTGAAGAAAAAACTAGGCTTTTGCTGGTCCCGTCTGTACGCGATTAAATTTAACGGGAGAAACAACTGTTGATGTTGGGTCATACATGCATAGAAATCTTGGTTTTGACATGTACACGTATAGGAAATATTTGTCGGACGGTCGAAGTCTAAAAATAAATATTTTTAGACTCTTTGTATGGGAGGAAGATTATTTGCCGGCACGGTCAAAAATCCCAAAATCAAAATTTCAACCGTACGAATTTTTAGAAATGTTTAGAAGGGAAAACTCGAACTTTAAAATTCAAATAAGGAATTTAATTTTAGGAGAAGATATCATGGTCAAGATTTGGTTCACAAGGAAACAAATCAATTGAGATCTTTGACGAAAAATCCTAAATACACTCAAACCAAATTTTTGAATATAGGATTTTAATAAAATAGATTTTTCTACGAGGCAAAAATCGGGGCATTACATCGCGGGACATGCGGACTAGCTCCAGTGTCGTGGCGGAGAGCAACGGGGCTTCCACGACACCTTGAAGGACTGGTGGGGATGTTCCCCTTGGTGAAGGCGAGGTGCCACGTCAGCGTTGGGGGGCCATGAACCAGGGCCTGACCTCGCAGAAGGAGTCGTTGAGCACCGTGTTGTTACGCCACCTCTCCTTGTCTCGGAGGTACAACAGCAACGTGATGGCACCGCCGAGGGACTCCCCGTAGAGCAAGCACAGGAGCAGCGGCGCGTACTCCACGCGGAAGGGGGTGAACGTGGCCTCGCAGTCCTCAAAGCACGGGGACGATGTCCGCTATGTGGTCCTGGAGCCCCTCGGAGAAGCCATGCCCCTAGTGGTCGACGACGGCGATGGCGAAATCGCCCTTGGCGAGGTGCACCGCTGTGAGCTGCACCATCCAGCTGGACTTCCCCATGAAGCTGTGGACGACGGCGATGGCGCCGAGGAAGGGTACGTCCCTCGTGGGGACCTAGCGCTGGGGAAAGAAAAGGACAGCCGCCGCCTTTCCAACCCATCGTAGCCACCACACCTCTTCCCGCCGCCCGTCGCCCGTTCTTGGCCTGGAGAGATAGGAAAGAGAGAGAAGAGGGGAAGAGAGAGGAGGAAGATGGGTTGGCCGTTGATACTGTATCTTTTTTATTTTTAACCAGAAACTCGCTGGCATGTGTGTCCTATGATTTTTTCTGACTTTAAGTGTCACATCAAAACTACGTAGGTGTCATATCAGTCGAAATCGCCATCCAAACCATCTTGAGACCTTATTTGCACTGATTTTGGGTATCGAGGGACGCTTCATATCAGGTATTGTGGTTCAGGGACAAATTTCAGACTCAACGACAAATTGAAAGACCTAAAGTGATCTTATTCCTTGTAAAAACCACCATACAAGTTACTCAAAGTTTCACATTCTACCTTATAAGTTATTTTATTATAAATATCCATCCACCTATTCAGTATTGTTGTAAAAAAATCTCCCCAGTATACACGTGCTTAACTGAATTAACGTATTTTCATAAATTGAACCATCAATATAATCTTTACCAAATTAAATACTTCTATGAATACAGTAACACTTTTTTTTGGAGATACCACAAATAGAATTGCTGATGAGATCTTAAATATTGTCGTACTGAGTTTTGCTATGTGAAAAAAAAATCAATGAAACATGAAAATAAGTCTAATGCAAATACTTGGACAAAATTGACTCGACTAGTTTAGCTTGTGATGGCTCTACATCACGATAACATGATTGATTCAGTTAAGCACGTACGTACCGGAGTGGTCTTCAGCAAAGGTAGGGTTTACATTTACAATGAAATAACTTATAGGATGGAATAACAAACTTATAGGATGATTTTTTTAGTTTCCCTTTTTATTTATGGTAGCAAACTAAAAGCTACACTTATAGGTTTTTTTTTGTAATTTTCCCTTTTTATTTACGGTAGCAAACCAAAAGCTACAGAGAATTAATTAAGCCCCACCAAAATTTCTGGTATTTAAACCATGTATTTGTCTCTAATAGCAATATATACCTTGGCACTTATCTAAACGTATGTTTCTAGCCCTAACTAATTTATCTTAAGTAGTGCTTAGACTAAGGGGCGAAGCAGGAATTAATTATAGGGGACCATGCCAGTAAAGGCGTAAAGCAAGCCAATCCACCGATGTCGATAACAATTTATTTTTTCGCCAAGCCGACAGAAGGACGCCAGCCAATCTTGTTAAAAAAGGGAAGAAAATAGCACTAATAATATTCTTCATCGAACAAATTAAACGACATACTAATAATCTTCATTTTCATCTTGCTAAATAGGAATTAAGAAATGCAATACTATAATTCTAAATTAAGATTAGGATACAGTGATACACTAGTGGATTGAGGAAGAAGACATTGAGATTGACGTACCTAGCTAGTCAGTTCTGAGCATGGTGTGGCGTCTGTAAGATGAGCGGATGTGGAGAAATTGAGCCGTCGTTCGTCGAGGAGATGAGAGTGGCATTAGCGGCGTAGTATGACCATGTCGGCGTTGATGACTTGATGGCCTTGCTGGTGGATGGATGCCGGTCGATGCATGCCGCGTGTGCGCGTCGCCTCGCCCACGCCGTCTATGCGGAGAAGGCAAGAAGCCGACATAAAGCGTGGACACCTGAATATTTGATCCTTCTCTGGGCCACTGGGCTTGTTTGGGCTTACGTAGGAAATTGCTTGGGCCGCTGGACAGCACGGGGGGAGGGGATTGGGGAATTTTTTGCATTTTTAATTTTATCTATTTAAAGATTTGCAAAAATAATTTTCCGTTTCGAAATATTGCAGAAATAATCTCCTCTCGCTCTCTGGGAGGGCGAATTATAAAAATCGCCCTCTCAAAGAGCGATTTTTCCGACATGGCAGACGGCCGTTGGGCGCCGTCTGCCGCGTCGTTGCAATTTTGCAAAAAATTCCCTTGCCGCTCTCGGCAAGGGTGTTTTTTAACTGTTTCGCAAGGGGCCGCTTGCAAAAGGGCGGTCGGCCTGGCAATTTTGCAGGCGGCCCCCTTGCCGCCCTTACAGAGGGCGATTTTTTGCCCTCCCCTATAAAATCCCCATTCCAACTCCGCGGCTATCATTCGCAGCCGTCGAAACTCGAGGAAAATAATAGAGGGAGGGGTGAGGAAGAAGAAGGAGAGCGGCGAAGCCCTGTCGGTGTGCACACTCGATCGCAGGTAAATACAATATCCCGCTATATGTTTGTGTTATTTATTCTGTGTAGAATATATAAGAAAAGATTTTTTTTTTTAATATTTGAATAGTTGTTTAGTAAGATATTGATTTATAAATTAGGGCACGATTTAATTTAAGGAGTTTGACTTAGGACGAACCGATTTAGATGAACCTACGTAGAATACATTCTGATCTATGTCTATGTCATTTAAATAGTTGTGTAGCACTATAATATGGATTTAAAAATTAGTGCATGATTTATTTTAGTCAATTTGACCTAGGACAAACTGATTTAGATGAACATATATAGGATATGTCCTTATGTATGTATACATTTCTTTGCGTAGAATTTTGTTTAATATAGAATTTAACTAAGTCACAAATTGATCTAGGCAACATATTCGTAGTATGAAGTAAATTAAGTTTGAACCTGTTTATCAGGCACAATGGCAAGTAAGGTCATATTTCAGATAGTTCACGGTAAAGGCAATGTTAGATATGGTTGAGATGGTGTTGATCTGTCAGAATTTAGTATGAAATCAAAGGGCATCGATAGGCCAGCCGATAAAACATTTGAGTCAGTCTATAGTTGGTTACTACGTGGATTTAAAGTGGATACAAGAGTGAACACAATGTCTCTATCCGTTGTAGTCAGTCGTTCAACGGAAGGATATTATTGGGAATTAATGCCTGTAGATAACACCGAGTCCTGGAGACGTTATGTAGAGATGGCATTTGAAAGGTCCTGGCCCCTTATTATTTTTGTGACATTGCATGAAATCGATAGCAGTGTTACAGTGCAAACAGAGGATGGTGAAGGTCCTAGCAATGCTGTGGAGAATGTTGGACCATCGATGCGAACTGGGGGTAACGAAGCAAGGTTGGAGGAGGCAATAGGCGTGGCGGATGAGGGGGAGAGAATCGAAGCAATTGTTGAGGAAATGGAGAGGGAAGATTCTGAAAATGAGCTGGCGGAGGGCGATGAATCATCAGACGAGGAGGAAGATGTACTGCCCGTTGATTGGACAAAAGCCGATTTCTCTCAACTTGTTATCTCAGAGGGGCAGCAAGCACCCTTTGAATACAAGGATAACGAGGTAATCCAAGGTGCCAGGTATGAGCATAAGGAATACATGAAAGAGGTGGTGAAGTATTGGGCGGTCTCCTTGCATAGAGAGTTTATGGTGGTGAAGTCTAGCAACTGTGTGTATGACGTGAAGTGCACGAAGGATGATTGTCCGTGGCGCGTTCATGCATATAAGGGAAAATGGAATGACTATTGGAAAGTGAGCATTGTTGGTGAGCACACATGTTGGTTGCCAGGGGTTGATAAGTATCACCGCAACATCACCTCAGCTTTTGTTGCCGGTGAGATGTACAGCGATGTGGTTTGTAACACGGACTTTGAACCGGGCTTCATTATTAGGCACATTGAAAACAAATTCAAGTATACTATAAGCTACTACAAGGCTTGGAGGGCGAAACAAAAGATTTTGGAGATGAGGTATGACACATTTGAAGCATTCTATGATAACTTGCCTCGTCTGTTAGGCACCATTGCTCAGAGAAACCCCAATACCTATTACGACATTCAGACCTTTCCGTTGTCTAATGACCCGAGCAAGAGCGTGCTGCAAAGAGCCTTTTTCTCGCTAGGTGCTTGCATCAACGCATTTGTGCACTGTCGCCCTGTGTTGTGCATAGATGGAACCTTCTTGACAAGCAAATACAGAGGTCAGATACTGACGGCGATTGGAGCCGATGGGAACAACCAGGTGTTACCTATGGCGTTTGCATTTGTCGAGAGTGAGAACACCGAAAGCTGGTATTGGTTCTTGGAGAGAGTTCGCTGGCAAGTCGTGCGTATGAGGCCCAATGTTTGCCTCATTCATGATCGTCATGCGGGCATGTTGAAGGCAATTGACTACCTGCAGAATGGTTGGCCGGAGAGGGGACTTCCAGCTAGGTGGCATGATGTTCGGAGTAGGTGGTGCATGCGTCATATGGGAGCCAATTTCTACAAGCAATTCAAGAACAAGCACCTGATGGATCTATTTAAGATGCTATGTGGTCAAAATCAGGAGAAAAAATTCAATGAGTTGTGGAGGAGGTTGGATGAGCTGACAACAAAGCAAACCGACGAGCAATCTCATCGGCCACAGGATGACGATCCTCCAGTACCTCTTGGTCCACTACATGATGACCCGCCAACAATGAGAAGAAGGTCAGCATCATCAATACATAATTTCTCGCAGTGGATAGAGAATGAACCGAAAGAAAAGTGGTCTCTGTTGTATGACACTGACGGGTCTCGGTATGGTATAATGACAACCAACCTGGCCGAGGTGTACAACTGGGTGATGCGAGGAGTGCGAGGACTCCCACTGGTCGGTATTGTGGAATTTATCCTTCATGGCACTCAGGCATACTTCAGGGACAGATACAAGAAAATTGCCCCTTCGATGCAAGATAACAACATTGTATTTGGGAGTGTGGTGACAAAGTATATGCAAGATAAAATAGCAAAGGCTATGAAGCACAGAGTTATTCCCCAAGGTACCCAAGTTCATAGGTACGAGATCATGTGTGTGGACAGGCGAAGGCGCGGCATCAACCGCGTTCAAGCTGTGCAGGAATGTGTGCTTCATGCGGAGGGCGGTTGCAGTTGTAGCTGCATGAAGCCCAAGCTTAGATATCTGCCTTGCTCACACGTACTTGCAGCAGCTGGGGATTGCGGCATACTTCCCGATATCTATGTGTCACCCTACTACAGGAAAGAAGCAATATTTCATACATGGAAGGAGGAGATATATGGGTTCGGGATATCTGGATCTTATACAACTCTGAGGCCACAGGTGTTCTACATTCCAGATCCGTCGAAGTTAAGGCTGAAAAAGGGCCGGCGTCAGTCGAGACGCATCAGAAACGACATGGACGAGTCGGAGGCAGGGGGAGGACTCTACGGTGCAGCAAATGCGATGAGCGCGGGCATACTTACAAGAAATGCCCGAAGAATTCGCAATCTCCAACCGTCGCAGGTTCTGATCTATCTGGACAGGCAACCGATGGCCGCCGTCCATCGGGAGAAGGAACAACAACGAGGCGACCATGTCCTAGGCGTTCTCGTGCGTCGACTACGTCATCCGCTGGCGATGCAATGACTTGATTATTCCTGTCAGCCTTTTAGTCTAGCGGTGATCCAATTGATGTAGTATTTATAATGTTGTTGTCATTTGTCATGTGTGTAATATTTATCCTTGTGAGACATGAACTATTGTAATGCTGTTGTCATTTGTCATGTGTGTAATATTTATCCTTGTGAGACATGAACTATTGTAATGTTGCTATCATTTGTGTAGTGTACCTTTAGCGTTACGAATTACCATTGTAATGAACAATTTGTGTAATGTTTTTTTCGTTATCAATTGCTTATTTGTAATCACTCTTATGTATGCAGGTATGGCGGACGAGACACCAGCTCTCCTCAGTAGGGCACTGGACAGGAGCCACCGTTCGTACTTGTCGGCGGTGCAGGGTGCGCAGCTTACCACCTTTCGTCCACGCCCGTCGCGCGAGTTGTTGCGGGCCGATCCGCGACACATTCCATGGTATGATAGAGCTTAATTACTTGATGGCATTTTTTGGCTATTTGGAAATATGTGGTACTAATGTTGAACTCGACGGTACGCAGGTTGCGTGAGGCAGGCTTGATAGCGATATGCAGGCTTGTTGAGGCGCGGGCGGACGAGAACGACCCGGCCAAGCGCTGGGATGCGGACCGGTCGCTGCTGGCTGCTTTGGTAGATCGGTGGCGGCCGGAGACGCACACGTTCCATCTCCCCTGTGGGGAGATGGCACCTACGCTGCAGGATGTCGCGTACCTGCTTGGGCTTCCACTGGGCGGGGAGGCTGTCGCCCAGTGGACGGTGCGGGTGGCTAGAGGGAGGATATCATGGAGCGATTCGCTCCCGTGATGAGGCTACCTGGGCTCCCTGGAGTTGCTCCCCCGAACATGTACACCACCGCCGGGCCTACGAAGACTTGGCTGCTGCAGTTCACAGTAAGTTAACTTTTAGAATTTTTAGCATTTTTAATTTTTAATTTTTAAAAATTTGCAAAAATAATTTTAGGTTTCAAAAATTTGCAAAACTAATCCCCAATCGCCCTCGCACAGGGCGATTTTGAAAAATCACCCTCCCAGAGGGCGACAAGGGGACTAAATGCAAATTTTCAAACCCTTTGTATCGGTTTTAATTGATTAAAAACTAATAATGCTTAACTAAGTACACTTTGTTACTTTCCTATAAATCTTACGAGTTTTAACATCGTTTGCTTTTTGTTGTAGACCGACCAGCTCCACCCCGACGCCGATGAGCACTCGCTCAGACGGTCCTTAGAGGCGCACCTACTGTGGATGTTTGGCGGGGTGATGTTCACCAGTATCACCGGGCACGCAGTAGACAGGGGCCTGATCCACTACGCCCGGGCGATCGCGGATGCGGAGCTAGGGGCCGTGCCGCAGTGGAGCTGGGGTTCGGCAGTCCTCGCAGCCACGTACCGTGCGCTGTGCGAGGCCTGCTGCAAGACGGATCCTGCAGCGATTTTTGCGGGCTGCCCTCTCCTTATTCAGCTCTGGGCAGCTGAGCAGTTCGCGATCGGCCGACCGATCGTCGACACCGCTTCGTACTCTTCAGGACCGGCAGCCGACGGGTCGACGATGGGCACGTACTGGTGCCGCCGCAACGTAAGTACAAATTGTTTTCATTTCAAATTTCAGATTATGTGCGACTGATGTTCTGACGAGTTGGTTCTCCTTGTGTCGCAGCGCCGTTACGCCCACGTCCAGGTCAGACGGAGCTACCCAGAGTTTGTCTTCGAGTTCGACCGTCTGCAGCCTTCGGACGTCGTTTGGGAGCCCTACACGCACCATGCGGTCGCCGAGAGAGCACCTCTAGGTCTGTCTGCCTTGTGCACGCATGACGCGGCGTACTGGTTGACGGTGGTGCCGTTGGTTTTCGTCGAGCCTCACTGCCCCTTACCGTGTTATGAGGCAGTTCGGACTGAGGCAGGGCTTTCCAGTGAACGTACCGATACCCATCGCGCCCCAGGACCACCAGTGAGTATTTCTCTTTTACCTTTACTATTGTTATGTCGACTACGCGCGGAACGTTCGATGACCATTATGTTCTGTGCAGGTTGACTCGACGGGGACAGCACGCAGGGACACTGTGGGCACCTCGGATCTTGCCGTACGTCGAGGACTGGTTGGTAGCCACCGAAGAGGTGATTGCCGAGGTCCACCCACACTCGGAGGAGAACTACACTGCCTACCTTCGGTGGTACTTGCCGCGCACACGTGCCCGCGTCACCTTCACCGCGGCCGCTCCACAGCTACACCAGGCAGGCGTCAGGGACACCTACCCCGTGCATCGTGACCAGGAGTACTTCCTGGGGGTACGTCCATGTTTCTCGTACTTCTTGTTTTCGTAGTACGCGGTTGGTACATCTGAGACTGACAAACCTAATTAATAATGATTCCCGCAGGTCGACGCTGCACGCGCCATGAACGCCGACATCAACACGGTGATGCTGAGGTTGGACGCTGGACTGCACCTGAACGACGTTGTGCAGAGGTTGACATTCGAGCGGATGCAGATGAAGATGCGTTCGATCTTGCGCGTCCTCTCTTATCGTTCGGCCGTAGACGCCCTCCACCGGCAGCTGCTGTTCCACGTCCACGCGGCCCGACACCAGGATCGACATCGCACGGTGCTGGTGCGTCCACAGGTTAGTTCCGTACCTTCTCACTATGTAAAACCTTCGCCATGTTATTACAAACTGAATGTCTACTAGGTCCGACGCTGCCGACAGGACACTCTGCTGGAGCGAGTGGATCGTCGATCCCTCGGCCGTTCGCGACTCCGCCCAGCACGTCGGCCTTTGTTCGAGCGAGCGGTTCGTCCATCCCTCCACCCTTCAGTCAGCCGCCAGGTGAGCAAGCGTCCTCCGATGAGTGCTACAAATGTACTATTTGGGCGGAATGTTGCTTAACTTTTGACATCTGCAGGAGGATACTACCCAACGGGGATTTTCTGTTCGGGCGAGTCTTCGTCGCAAGCGGGCGGGTCCGGTGCGGGCGGGTCTGGTGAGGGTGACGACTTCGACGACCTTGAGGACCCAGAGCAGGACGTTCTCGGCGCCTCTCAGCTTGGTGGAGCACCACCACCACAGAGCCAGGACCAGCCGCAGCACACGCCCGCACCAGATGTCCACGCTGGTCGTGCCGTGCCCGCTGAGAGGCTGACGTACTCTCAGGGGCACATTAGGAGGGGTAGGGGTAAGAGGCCTCGCCAGTAGGCTACTAGTGCTACATGTTTGTAATATTTACAGTTAGTAACTTTGTATTACCTCTTTGTATATAACTCTATTCGATCACCACACTCATATGTCACGAAAACATTTCATGTCATTCGCTACATCTGCTCAACGAAACAACGAAAAACTTTTGGCGCGTAACAGAGGGCTACGATTGGTCGCTATCAAAGTAAGTGAATGCGAAACACAAACGGAGTACAACGGCGAGAAGGGAAGGGAAAATGGAAGACACGCGAAATAACATTTCAAGTTCGTTAGTTCGCTACACGTTGCGAGGTTGTAATGTACGAAACATTATTCATCGATACACCATACAACTACCAACTCGTGCATACTACTGAGTGCAACGAGGCCACTTTCCCTTCCTCTGCGCATCGGGATTCTCCTCCATTGCTGCCTTCACTCGCCACGCACGCTCAAGCTTCCGCTCCCGCTCCTCCCTGTACGCAGCAACACGCCTCCTTTCCGCCTCAGCCTTGTGCTCTTTTTCTGCGGCCTCCTCCTTGCGTCTCTGCTCTATCTTCTCCTTGCGCTCTGCATCCCATTGCCGCATGTACTCCAACCGCTCCTTGTTTTGCGGCTTGATCTCGGTGTCGATCCACTGCTCAAAATCACATAGCGGTGGAGGGGTCTGCAACAAATGCAATGTTTACTAACCAAATAAGTTGTTCAAGACTACTTAATACACCAAATAATTATTAGAAAACAACAGTTCCTCACCATTAAGTTAATGCGGCGTATCTTAGGTGTTAGCTCAAACTCAAAATTGGCACACATCCAGTATCTCTGCATGTATGTCTCCTCTTCATCGGACTTGGCTACCTTGCAAGGATCACCGCACCAGCACATGGGCACTGGAACACCGCTAGGCAAAGGCAATGGGTTGAAGGCATTTCCAGTCTTCGGGCGATAACTACAAGTCAACAATAAATGAAACACCCTAACCCGTTAATCTAGGATTCCTCATTTCATGCACAACGAATAACACAAAATATCACAGAAACGATTTACATTACCTTGAGTTGGTAGCTTTTTCACGCCTTGGCATCCTACAGTTTAAAAAAACAACTATCAAATATTGTAAACACCCTTAATATGGTCAAATATAGTACTACTACAAACCAAACGTGTGCACAACAAATCTAGCCTAAAATTATTAACACTTCTAAGTGCTACAGATCTACTCACAAATTTCAACAGATCTACTCGCAAAAAATCTAGGGTCCACATCTAAGTGCTACAGATCTACTCACAAATTTTAAATATATGGTAATTACACTAGTATGCGACACAAAATATAACCATATATCAGGATATTGTACTAACCTGCGATCGAATAAGCACAGCAACAACGCTTCGCGGCTCTTCTCCTTCTTCCTCACCTCTCTCTTTTTTTTCCTTCAATTGTGACCGGTTGAAATGAGCACTTCCTCTGGCCATTGGGGCTTTATGGGAAGCCGACCAAAAATTGCCCTTGAAGAGGGCGAGATTACGCCAAAAATCGCCCTCTGCAAGGGTGGCGAGGGGGCTGCCTGCAAATTTGCCGCACCCCTCTATAGTTGTAGTTGCAGTTTTTCCATATTTTCATCCTGAACACAAAACTGATCAGCTTTGATGTGTTTTAGTAACAAATTACAAGGAAATTTGTTTTCTTACAAAAAAAATACTACAATTTATCTGTTGCATGTTTCATATTACAAGTCGTTTCGATTTTTTCAAATCAATCTTTTTAAAAGTTTAATCAAGTTTATAAAAAAAATGGCAACATTTATATTATCAATTTAGTTTTATTATATTTAACGTTACATATATTTTGATAGTTTTTTATGTTAAAAATATTGTTATATTTGTATAACCTTACTTAAATAAAGTAAAAATAGTTTAACTTTATACAAATTCAAAAATCATCCTTTTTACAAGTGGCCCCCTGCCGCACAGGCAAAAATCGCCCTCTGTAAGGGCGGCAAGGGGGCCGCCTGCAAAATTGCCAGGCCGACCGCCCTTTTGCAGGCGGCCCCCTATGGAACAGTTAAAAAACGCCCTTGCCGAGGGCGGCAAGGGACTTTTTTGCAAAATTGCAATGACGCGGCAGACAGCGCCCAACGACCGTCTGCCACGTCGAAAAAATCGCCCTCTGAGAGGGCGATTTTTATAACTCGCCCTCCCAGAGGGCGAGAGGAGATTATTTCTGCAATATTTCGAAACGGAAAATTATTTTTGTAAATCTTTAAATAAATAAAATTAAAAATGCAAAAAAAATCGGGGATCGGGTTGGGGGAGGCCAGGCCTCGTCTAGCTCTAATGTGAGTTTCGCCCCTGCTCAGACTGGCTAAACCTTTGGCCCTATTTGCATCAAATCAAACTAGCTCCTAAACCTAATGTGAGTTTCATCCATGGGATCATTCGAATACAGTGATCTAGCAAAATAGGCGTCTAGGCAATTAACAGTGCCAATGTAATATCTCACAAAACCACACGGATTTGCGTGCTTTGTATTCTCCCTTGGTTTTAGAAGGGAATGCAAGGATATTGATATAATGGCAACACATGGTTGTAATCATACAATGCTAAACGATACCTTCTTAATTTAAGAATCATATTGGAAAGCGTCAATATCATCACTTGTTTTTGGTTTATGCCTTTACGGGCTTACAATACAAATATATTACTCGTATAAACTACTTTCTTCTTCTTAGGTATGTCAATATAACCACAACTTTGAAGTTATTTTGCCCACTTCTTAACCTTTGGTCAAGATGCATCAAACTTCAAGGTTGCTAGAGATACTCATGGCATAATTTTTTTTATTTGAAAAAAATAGATACTGCCTCCGTTCAAAATAACTTCCTTTTTCAGCATTATTTGTCCCAAAATATGTTGCAAACGTTGATCCTGGCTAGAAGCTATCCTAGAACCAATGACGTGGTCGATCATTAAAACATAGTGGGCCATATGAAAGCAAATGTCCAAACCAATCCTAACCATAACTTCAAAAATTCCATTGCAGCATGCAACTATCATTATCCTTCTTTCTTGCCTTTTTCCAAATTCAATGGAGCAATCTAGAAATTGTACTGCAATGTCTCTTTATTATTCACATTCATATTTATTTTCCTTAAGAGTATGATCCACCGCGCATTAGGGTACACAATACCGAACCACATTATAAAAACACTCTTGAAATGTTTTTCTTGATATTTATGAAAACTTTTTGAAAACCATTGATTACCAGTGAAATTTGACTAAATTTTATAAAAAAATTAAAATCAATCTGTTTTTTAAATTGACCAATTTACCGAGTAATTAACTTTTAGTTTCCAAAAAAGCCAAAAGTTAAGAGGTTTATGCTCGAAAGGCCTTAGTAGAACAACTTAACCCTTCTAAAAACCAAAACTTGAGGAAGCCATTCCTATCGCTACGGGACATACAGCCTTTTGGGTTGAAGGGTGTATTTTTCTCCCGCTCACTGCATTAACAACCAAACCAAAGAATTAGACTTCAATATCTATCCGGAAGATCGAGCAAAGGAGAAGATAACCCTCGTGTATACGATTCAATACACAGGAAATATCTCAGTTCGAGAGAGGGAGGATAACTAATTATCTTTTCTAAAAGCAAGATCTATTATGGAGAGAAATCCCTTTGTCGGTTTTATAAACACCCATAATAAAATTTTATTTCATATGTTGTTATTCAAACAGCCATAATTTCTAGTTTTACACCAGCACATATTTGCAAGTTTATTCATATCCTGTTTTTTTAGAACTATTTCATATCTTGGTTGCCTTTGATACAAACTCCCTCTTCTCTTTTTTTAAATTTTTTTCCTTTCAAGCTTTCCAAAAGAATTTTTCTTAAAACAAAAGGTGTTCTAGAAGGTCCGGTTCCAACAGAAACCCAACTCCAAGAAGCAAGGAAACCGAAGCAGCAAGAGGGCAGCACACACTATTCCCAGTTCCCACACACAACGGCCGCCACCCTGACCCCCATCTCCGCATTCCCCGGCGGCTCGCCGGAGAGAGCCCTCCGCTGGGGGTCTCACCACCACCGACGGCACCGGCGCAATCCCCGGCCGTGGTGAGATGGCGGTGGCGGCGCTGCGGTCCGCGGTGGCCAGGAGGGCACGCACGGGCGGCGGCCTGCGGCGGGTAGGGACGGCGGCGGAGGCCGAGAGGGAGGGCGGGGCCGGGGCGAGGTGGGAGCTCTCGGCGGCGCGGGAGTACTACGACTACCGCAAGTCCATCTATGGCGACGTCACCCACCGCGCCCTCCTCGTCGACGCCGTCGGCACCCTCGTCGTCCCCGCGCAGCCCACCGCCAAGGTCTGCTAATTCCTCGCCCTCCTCAGTGCGCACTGTGATGTGTGGATCTCGGAGTCTGATCGATGCCGTTCAGTCCGAATTGTTGGGGGTGCAGAGTTTGCAATGCGATGTCGCTCCTGCGGTGAATTGATCTCTGACCGTTTGAGTTCTGAACCGTGATTTTTTTTTCCTTTTGTTTAGGTGTATAAGAGCATTGGTGAGAAGTATGGAGTGAAGTACTCCGAAGATGAGATCCTTGCGAGATACCGCCGGGCGTATGAGCAACCGTGGGGCGGATCACGGCTCAGGTGCGAATATGTGGTATATATACCAATTTATCCATCTGACCCGATACTTGTGTAATTTCTGCTGTTTATAAACCGTAGTAGTATATGACTAGTCTTAATTTGTTGAATGGGGGCGTATCGCTTACAAATTGATTATATTTTGACGAGATCTATACCTTGACTAACACTTCATTGAATTTGCTAACATTGGGTATTGTTTTGCTGACTTTTAATGTCACGAAAACCTATGCTGGAAGCTTCCTTTTGAAGTCGTTAGTCATGTGAATTTTTCTAAGCTGGAAAGAACTTCATTCACATAAACCTGCATAAAAGATGGCTGGCAGTTACATGCTTGTGTGCGCACAAGCACAAACGTAAGGTCATATGAGGATTAAGGGCTCTCTGTGCACTCACTGTCCTTTCTACAAATAACGCACCATGATAGAAGTTTTAAACCGGGTATGCGTTGACTCTGTTTCTGTGGTTTTAATTTCTCTATCCTATGTAACTTTCCTTAACATGCTGAAGTGTCAGCACATATTCAATATAGTACACTATCATTCTTATTGGACAGCAGGAGCCCCATCGCTTAAAGAGTAACTACTTTTGGTTCCGTTGTTTCTTATTAGCATCCCTAGATTTTGCAGATAACCACAAAAAGGATATGAGGGCATGGCATTGCACTACCCTGTTGTTTTTTCCTGTCCTAGTTTTAGTAATAGGCCAATGCATTAAGAGCTTAAGATGTCATTGCACTACCCTGGCGCTCTTCCCTGTGCTAGTTTTAGTAATAAGCCAATGCATTAAGATCCAATTTATCTAATTTATGCACTTTAGCAATTGCTGTACACTGAATTTCTACCTAATAAAAATTTGTGGAGAACTTCCATTGATGTTGCGTCCGGAAATGCCTTTGTGAATAAACAGATAACGAGATACATAGTAAATTTGGTTAAAAAAATAATAGGCAGTGGCGAATTCAACATTCGTGTGCTTATAGCAAGAACATGCTGTTGTTCATGATGTGTTCTTTTCAAATGAGTTCCAATTCGACCGATGCTTCCCAGCTTTTCTTTTCTTTGTGGTCCAATGTCACACTTAGGAAATATGATGATCAAATGTAAATAATTTGTTCCTTTTGTTCCCTGAGCAGTCAATGTGTTCAGAACCTGAATGTCTTCTTTTCTTTTTCATACTAAGCACTTATTTCTCCAGGCATGTTGCTTGACTGACTCTTCTCTAGTTCTCTTGATAGATGGCTACTCTTATGAGTGCAATTGCTATAATCAACTTTTCCCTAGTTTAGCTGACTACTGTATGTGATCTGGCTGTTCCTTTGACATAGCCATCCATGTTCAGCTTTTATATCTGTTACATGGTTTGTTGACCAGCTTACATAGTCATGTCTTGTGCATCCATGCACTTGTTTAATTTTTTTATTTTCTGTTATGCTGCATCAGCATAACTGTTCCCTTTGTTTGTTCTACAATACTATGTGTTCCTTCTTTCATATAGGCACTACCATTGAGATTGAGCTCATTTATGTTGATCGGTAGTTAGACAGCTTTAAGATTGTGCTCACTTTGTATACTTCCAACTTGGTTAAAGGTATGTGGATGATGGTAGGCCCTTTTGGCAACATATAGTCACTTCTTCTACTGGCTGTTCAGATTTGCAGTACTTTGAGGAACTGTATCAATATTATATGACAGAGAAGGTGAGATCAACTGTGTCTTCAACACATGAGAATAGTTCAGCTTCCATTTTGTGTGCCTAATGGGAATTCCTTTTGCTTGCTAGGCTTGGAAGCTTTGTGATCCTGATGCTGAAAATGTATTTAAAGCTTTAAGAAAGGTAGGTGTTAAAACTGCTGTTGTCTCCAATTTTGACACCCGTCTACGGCCTCTGTTACATGTTCTGAAGTGTGATCACTGGTTTGATGCGGTTGCTGTTTCTGCTGAGGTATGTCTGACTATATGCTCTTTCCAATCCTCTACTCATAGCTGTAAATTACCATGCTCATGTTATATACTGTTTTATATATAACTCTCTTGTTCTCGTTGATAATCTACAATAGGTTGCAGCCGAAAAGCCAAACCCAACAATATTTCTGAAGGCGTGTGAGTCTTTAGGTGTCAAACCTGAAGAAGCCGTGCATGTTGGAGATGATCGTAGAAATGATATATGGGGAGCTAGAGATGCAGGCTGCGATGCCTGGCTTTGGGGCAGTGATGTTCACTCTTTCAAGGAGGTATTTCTTCTGTACACCCCCGACATTAGTCATTTTCTTCTCTTGCAAATTGTTTCCTGGGCACAGTTGCTTGCTTTTGGCCTTCTACGCCTCTAGCTATCCTCTTTGCAACTTGTAAGTAATTTGATATCACTATGCTGTCTATCTACATGGTTTGTAGCAATCATTCAGGAGATTCTTGTTAGCTGCTCTAGAGTTAATAATCAAATTGCATCATCAAAGTCTATGTGAGGTTCGTTAATTTACTGGCTGTGTGCGCATTGCGTTGTCAGGGGTTGCCTTGACTGTTGATTACAACAGATCTTTTCATGCAGTACTGGCACAGTGATGCTTGCTGTGTTCTATTTATTCTAGCATGAGAGTAGCTCATCAAACGCTAGTAGCTATCAACTTGTCATTGTTGTTATAGAAGAACCTGCTACATTTGATGTTCAAATCAAAATACTAGAATCATGCTGGAGTTTTATGTCAGTCCGGTGATTACCTTTCTTTAGCAGTAGCAAGCATCATCCCCGTCTGTGGTCCTTTTCATCCACAACTCCGATAGATTCAGTAAAATTATCCTCTGTACAGTGTACTCTCTATCTAATGGTTATCTCAAACTACGCAGGTTGCAGAGAGGATCGGGGTTGAGGTGGCCAAGTGATGGGCAGTGGTTCTCAGGAGCAATCGATGATATATAGTATTATATCCAGGAGTGTGGTCGTGATGTACTGATGCACATAGCAGAGACCCATCCTTGTTGCTCGAGTGACATTGTCTGCTGTTCAGTGAGTGCTCGACACATGTCCCTTGAACCATGTCGTAGTGTACTTGAGAGATTTTTCTTGCTTTCCTCACCTGTTTTCACATATTGCCCTGGAATATTGTCATGTGATCTGGCCGGCACGTAATATATATGTAGTCTGGAGACTGCAGCTGATGTAAGGTCTTCTTTTTAGAGAATTTATCCATCCTATACTTTATATTAAAATAACAACGATAACAACGAGATTTCTAACTATATTACCAGCACGTTAACTTTTAGATTGAAAACCACCGATGGACATCTCGTTTGTTTAGGTACTCCGTTCTCCCTCTACATTTTAGTTCTGGGAGTACTTAAAAAGATGGCGCAGGAATACCATTGGGCCCTTTTCTTCGTGTAGGAAAAGGCCGGGATTCTTGTTGGGAATGAGTCTATTTTATCTCCCTCAACTCTTGCTTTTGGTTGAATTGCATCCTTCAATCACATAACCAAGTATAACACTTCCTCCATCTACAGAAACCGATACAAATTGCCTCTTTCGATGGTTTGGGAGACGATTTCGACTAATGTGACAGCTTTGACCCCATTAACTGGCTGAGTCAGCTTGTGAGCATCCTCTATCAACGACTTCCTCTATCCTATCTTCTACCTCACCTCTCACCTTTCTCTCTTTCCTATCTTCCCTCTTCCCCCGATGTCCGATGTGTTGCTGTCGCGGCTGTGGCACTCGATGATGGTGGCTGTGTCTGTGCCCATGACTTTGTCGACGCTCCCGATGGACGATGCCATGGCGGCCAGGGCGGAGGCAACGCAGCCGATCCAGGGAGTGCCCATGTGTCGATGTTCTATATCGGCAATACTAAAAGAAATAGCACACGAAATGTAAAAGTGGATGGACGTGGAAAACAAAAGGTTTAGATAGGTTTAGGCCCTCTCGACGAGAGGTAATACCCTATTTCTGTTTAGGGATTATATCCACCGAATGTATTATGTTGATCTGACGATCGAGTTATGGTATATGTTTCTGGAGGACTTCCTACACTTCTTATATAGGCTAAGGAGTAGGGATACAAGTAATAAACCTGGCTGAATTCGGCCCAAGCTTCCTATAGTAATACAAAAGATAACCTAGCCGAAGCCTAAAGTCATTTATTAATTGGTAAGGGAACTCTAATAACTAAAACATATACAACTCTAGATATCACAGTCACGGCTCACCTACTATAACAGTCGGATATGACAATTGTGTAGATACTTTGTACCGTGTATAGTAGCGCACCGGCCGATGGTGGCCACCCGTTCCTTGGCGGCGGCGACCACCAGCACAATCGGCTCTCAACCCCTACCACTCCACGGCGTGGCCCTCGTCACCGCCGCTGGCTCGTCCCCCTCCGGCTGCTCTTGACCCCACGTCGCCGCTGCTATCGCGTCAGCGTACCACCGGATGCTCTCCAGCACGGGACGCCTCCACGGCATGCTCGCCGACAAGCTCCGAGGCTACGGCGCCGCCGCGCGCGGCGGGCTCCATCGCATATGGCTCCGTGGCGGCAGCGGCAGCTTCGCCTCCTCTCGCTTCATGCCGCACCTTCTCCCGGCGTCCCGTCGCAGCATACGCGCCCCGTGGATGCAGCGGATGAGCTCCCTCCACGCCCGCTTCGTCCACGCCGTCGAGCTCCTCGGCGACCATCATTATGCAGTAATGCATTGTGTGTGTCCTGAACAAAGCACTCACCCACTCAGCTAAGGAACATAATCGCAGCTAGAGTCTAAGAGAAGAGAGAGAAGCTGAGAGCAGCAAGAACGCGAGCTAGTGCAATAGTACCAGTAGTAATTTTTCTCAACTGAGACACACTACTGCAGTATTTTGGTTTGTCCATTTCTTGGTGTTTTGGTTTGCTTCTGGCTGCCATGATCTCCAGCTTGATCCATCATGTTTTGTTGTCTTTTACCTTTCTCCCTCTGAATAATCTAATTGTTCTACCATCTATCTATCTTTCCATCCCAAGAAGATGTTTCTTTGCAGCTTTGCTAGCTTTGCATTTGCTTTCTCGATGCATGATTCTTTTCTTGCTGGGCTTTTCTGCAGATGTATAGGACCGTCAAGAGCACTGACAAGCCAGCAACAGCTGCATGGTCGGGGGAAGAGGGGCGAGAGGAAAGGGAGGGGGGGGGAGGGCAGAGGTGAGGAAGAAGATAGGACGAAGGAAATCACTGACAGGTGGAGTCCATAAGTTGACTCAGCCAATCAACGGGGTCAAAGCTACCACGTCGGATGAAACCATCTCCCAAACCACCGAATGAGATAATTTGCACTGGTTTTTGAAAATAAAGGAGGCATTATATTTGGTTTATGGTTGAGGGATGCAATTCAACGAGGAGCAAAAGTTGAGAAATGCAAATTAGACTTATTCCTTCTTGTGGAGTGATCAATGGGTGGAGCATCACCTCCATTTGTACCAAAGCGGGCCATGTGATTTTCACATCTTGGTCAGCCCAAGATTCATGCCACGCCCAACCCAAGACCACGACCGGATGCAAATGTAGGCATGCTTCATTTATATATCTATATTTTTTTAAAGGACCTCAATGGTGGTGATACCTGGTGAGTGGTGAATCTGTCACCAACTCATCATCCATCACCACTGTCATGTGGATCCCCAAACAGTGAAGTAGGTGAACTTTTGTCCTTTTTCTAACAAGAATTTTTTTAAGTGAGATAAAAATGATAACAAATAATATGATTCCAAGATTTTACAATGATGATAGTGCTTTAGAGTGTGCGGTGTGGTTCTATTATTTAATACTTATTGTAATGCACGGGCATTCATGTTATCAACTAGGCTTTGTGGCAGGTGTTACATTGAAGCAGATTCGTGATTCACACACATGTGCATGAAACACATGTGCACTAGTAGCTGCATTTCTAAATAAATGAGAACTAAATTAACCAACAAAATATAACTAGATCAGAACGTCCTACATGACTACCTACATGCTGATTGAGTAAACAATTAGCTATTTAGCAACCACCGGCTAATTAATCAAACACCAATTGACAGCTTCCCTCGGTCTCTACCCATCCATCTAGCCGTACTATTTTGGGCAACTGAATTAATTCAATCACGTGCGAGAAACAACTTAACCAAACTTATGTCCATGCCGAATTAATCGAACCGACCACGTTGTGACATGCATATTTAGCAATTAAAACTGAGTGAACAACATAAAAACCACCAACCCATCTCCTAACTCCCCCATGGATTACATTGACTGGTCCAATCCAAGCAGCGCAACAGTTTTTCTTTCTGTTTATTTTTTTTTTTGGGGGTTGAAATTAATGGACAGCACGCAGTTCTCATTAAATTTTGCCGTTTTGAAAAAAATCGTAATGTAGATAGATTGGGTCGGTACAATAATGCGAATCTGCTAACTAAGCACGTACGGAGTACTACCTAGTACTACGTAACAACGCCTAAGCGCGTCGGTGATATGCATCTTGAACACAGATGATTCCTGATAATGTGACAATTAATTGAAGATTCATCTTAATTCACATTTAGTTTTTTTTGCAGGCGATTAAGCAATCGAAATTCACTCAATTACATGGATCATACATCCCAAGCAAACTCCTAAAATTACCTGTACTCTCTCCAAAAACCGAATTCGATTTCATCGCTAAATTCGTCCAGATCAATTAGTTGCTACCAAATTAAACAAAAGGAGCAGCTATATCAATTTGATCAAATGAACAAATTAGCGGCAATCAAGAACGGAATTGGAGCTTAATTAATTACAAGGCTCTCCGATCGATCGATCAGCTAGCTTGAGCTATAGCTAGCTTGCTCCTCGGTCCAGGCCGAGCAGCCTCGCCGCCACCGGCGACAGCCTCCCGGGGCTCACCGCAGCCACGACGCTCCTCCTGGCGCCCTTGCGCTCCTTGATCGTCTCCAGCCGCGGCGACCACGCGCGGCCCCTCGCCGCGCCCACCAGCTGCTCGTAGTGCTTCCTCAGCTCCGGCGTGCTGCACAGCGCCCCGGCACCGGCGCCACCGCCTCCCTCCTCCTCCTCGTCGTCGCAGATTACTGGTCTCAAGGAGGTGATGGCCTTCACGATGAACTCCGGCGTGACCTTGATGACCGTCCGGCCGTCGTCGCCCTTGACGTACTCGAAGGGGCTCTTGGCGCCGCCGGCGATGGACGCTGCCACGCCGGCGCCGCCCCTGTCGTAGGACAGCGCGGCCAGCGAGGCGGCCGTGACGGCGTCGTGGCCCTGCGGGAGGCGGTCGACGGGGAGCACGAGGTAGGTCCTCCCGGCGACGAGGCGGTCCTCGATTGCCAGCACCGGCGCCGGGCGGCCGATGCAGAACCCGTCGGCGCGGCACACGACGCTGTCCGTGAAGTCGAGCATCACCTGCCCGGCCATCTTCCCGTGCCTCGCCGCCCGCGTCTCGCCTCCCCACAGCACCAGTCTCGCCGTCCTCCCCCGCCGCCGCCGCAGCGATGACATCACCGACATCCCGAAGCACGCCACCATCCTCTGCACCAGCCGCCGCCGCCGCCGCTGGCAGCCATCGCCCATGGCAAGCAAGATATGATCGAAGAAATGACCTAGCTAGCTAATTGCTGCTGGTACTGTTGGGTAGGCTAGGGTTTACTGGTGGCGCCACGCA
>BDMV01000003.1:24100562-24242570 GCA_008326285.1 Oryza officinalis | reverse complement strand
CGTTGGTGCACGGTGGTTGGGTCATGCATGCGCGCCGGCCGTGCATGGTCGTTTCTGCTGCCATTGCCATCATATCACGGGTGTGCACGAGACGAGACGCGATGGAGGGATGCCGAAAAAACGGCCTGAAAATTAAGCCTCGATTCCATGGGCTGCGACCGACCGATGGGCCGGGAGGAGCCCACAAGGCAAGAAACGTTTTGGCCCGGGGGTATCCCATGAAATTAAGGCAACGGCATATACATGAATTCCATCACGCACATCCACGTGCTTCCTCCATTTTAAAATATACGACGTTGATTTTTTATATAATATTTGATCATTCATCTTATTAAAAAATTATATAAATATTATTTATTTATGTGACTTGTTTTATCATAAAAAATATATTTTTAATTTATACTTTTACATACTTACACCAATTTTTTAAATAAGATGAATGATCACATGTTATACGAAAAATCAATGATATTTGAAAATCGATCCATCGGGGAAGAAAACTGACGTAGTGTACAACTACGACGACGATGGGTGGCGCTACTCGTTCATCAGCCGTACGTACCGTAGCTTATGTGCGTGCATTAACCTGATCGAGTATCGGACATTGGATATTATATGACCGGCGCGACCCTACACCCTTTCGTTAAAAAAAAGATCAACTTATAAAAATAAATTTGAATAAACATTTGTTTAGATTTTTTTTAGAAGTTTTTTTTTCTAAAACCTTACCCTTTCTCTAGAAAATAATGAATATGAAGTCCGGGAGGCTGCGGTACTATGGATCCTCTGAACTCCCAATTAGGTTACCTTCCCGGGTCTCGCCGGTGTTGCCTGTAGGTGTCCGTGCGTTACAACGGGGAGAAAAGACAAAAAAAATTAAGAAAAAATTG
Organism: Oryza officinalis; assembly: GCA_008326285.1. NCBI lineage: Eukaryota > Viridiplantae > Streptophyta > Magnoliopsida > Poales > Poaceae > Oryza > Oryza officinalis. The sequence continues at coordinate 24,241,680 of BDMV01000003.1, read as the reverse complement.
AGAAAAAAATACATTATGTAATTAATTAAAATACAAATTTTCTGAAATACTTAGGTATTTTTAAGTAGGTAGGTGTAGAATTAAATTAATTTACAAGTAAAATAAGTGTGAGAAATAAAATTACATGGCTGGATTTAATTTTGTTAAATTATCAATGATTAATTACACTCTCTAAAATTTTCTCGAAATTTTCATAGGTCGATTGCTAATTTTAATAATACAAACATCATTTCAATATTTATTTAAATAAAAATCTAAATAAAATTCCTTCTTTCTCTTTGAGCCAGTTCGGCCCAGCAAGCTCAACCGGCAGCCCCTTCTCCTCTCCTCCGCCTCAGCCCACAAGCACAGGTTCAGCCCAGCAAGTAACCGAAAGTCTAATATACCTTCTCTTCCGGCCCACTTTCCTCCTTTCTCTCCTCTGTCTCAGCCCGCAAGCGTACTCCGGTCCAACAAAAAACCAAAAGTCAAAGTCTAATTTGCCTTCCTGACGGACGAAAAAAAGGTGACGAAAAGTTATGAATTTTATAAGTAGGTAAGATAGAAGCAACATGTTACGTACGCAAGGTATAGCTAGCTCTACGGACCTACTTGTGCTGAAACTAGCTAATAATAACACTGGCTACCTCGATCTATGTTACTGTACATATTTACAAGGGCAGCCTAACCTCTTTCTATATACTTAATGTGATCAAGGAGGGGATAAAGGACCACGAAACGAGGTAAAGGGCAACCCCCCACTTTTCTTAAATGAATGCGCTAGAACTTCAGTTCATTACTTTTGATTGAAACTAGAAAAGAAGTATTTGTATCACACCCGAGCAATGGACCGGGGAAGGAGTTTCATTCGAACACATGACACATGCACACACTCACACTCACGCTAGTATAGATCTAAACATTCATGACGAGTCATCCATGTTAAACTAATGTGAATCGTTTGGAATAACTCATCTTTTATGGGTCAAAAAGTATCTCGTTTAAGATATGACTACTGGGGATGACCCGTCACCGATATAAGGTCATCTTTGTCGGGTTATAGTTGTAACACATCACGGATGACCTATAACGGGTCACAACCATGCCCCATCATGAGTAACATGTTATCTGTGACAAATATAATGAGATACTGTCAAAGATAAGAGCACTCATCCGTGACGGGTCGTGAAGGGTGATAGTTACGACCCGTCACGAATGAGGAAAAAAAATCAATTTTTTGAATTTTTCAAACAACCTTAGATAGAGACATACCATATATGAAAGTTGTAGATCTCGACGAGATCTGTAACTTTAAAATTTAAAATTGATAACTTTTGAATTTGAGGTAGTGTATATGCCCGAATATGCATTATAAGTAATGAGATCTATTTTGAAAAACGTAAATTTGAATTTTTCAAATGATCTCAGATAGAGACATGTCCTATATCAAAGTCAAAGGGTTCGATGAGATCTATAACTTTTTAATTGACAATATTTTCATTTAAGGTTGTTTACATCCCCGAATATGATTTATAAGTGACGTGATCTATTTACAAATCTTTTTTTGAATTTTTCAAACGACTTTGGATGAAGACATGCCCTACATTAAAATTGTGAAACTCGATGAGATCTACAACTTTATAGTTGAAAGCATTCTCATTTGAAATCATTTAGAGTTTCAAATTTGTGTTTCATATTTGGATGGGAATAGTAAAAAAAAATTTGAAGACTTATCAACATATGGTCTATAGGTGAGATGGTAAGATTAGTTTGCAATGTATTGAAAGGCCCTAGGTTCGAATCCAATTTTGACATGCATGTAAATATCATTTGAAAAATCATGAATTTCATGCTAGTGAAGTGTGACCATGGTTGGAATGTCATAGTAATATTAAAAATATTTTTAGGTTTCTTTCGTGCATTTAAAATTCAAAATCATAAATTCTCATTCGTAAAGGTTCATAATTATGAAACCTCATGGATAAGGTAACTTACCACCGACAAAGATGAGTCACGAACCGTCACAGATGTTATGGATAAGATTTTCTCATCAGTGACCAATAATCACTGACGAATTTCGGGCTAGTGATGTGTGACCATGGTTGGAATGTCCTAGTAATATTAAAAATATTTTTAGGGTTTTTTCGTGCATTTAAAATTCAAAATCATAAATTCTCATTTGTAAAGGACCTAGGTTCAAATCCAACTTTGACGTGCATGTAAATATCACTTGAAAAATCATGAATTTCGGGCTAGTGATGTTGATGTGTGACCATGGTTGAAATGTTCTAGTAATATTAAAAATATTTTTAGGGTTTCTTTCATGCATTTAAAATTCAAAATCGTAAATTCTCATTCGTAAATGTTCATAATTATGAACCGTCACGGATGAGGTAACTTACCACCAACAAAGATGAGTCATGAACCTTCACAAATGTTACGGATAAGATTTTCTCATCAGTGACCAATAATCACTTAAAAAACTTTTCTCTGACATAAATGTATGTTGCCATCCGTTACGAATGAATGGTTCTGTTGTAATGTCGGTGGCGGAGGACTTGATAGGATGAGGTGTGGTGTTCGCCATACCTCATGCCGCCTGCCTATCCTCCTCCCCCTTCCTCCGGTCCAGCAGCAGTCAGCAGAGGTCGTCGTCGACTCGTCCGCTCGTCGTGCGCTTGCGTAGGCAGAGGCGCGGCGTCGCCGCGTCGGGAGAAGACGGCGCCGGAGTCGTGCTGGGCGCCCTGGGCCGCTCGTTTCTGAGTAGAGTAGTAATAGAAGGCCCATTGGGTTTGTTTTCTGTTAATTTGGGTATTGATTGTTGACCACTGAACCCTAGCTCAAAATTCCCCATCTCTTCCACTCTTCCATCTCCTGGCAGCTGGCGTGCGGCGACGGACGGCTCGACGGCGCGGGCGTGCGCGGGAGGCGGCAGGCAGCAGCGGGCCAGCCGCAAGCCGGCAGCGGCGCCGGCAAGCAAGAAGGCAGATGCGCGTGCGGCAGGCGCAGGCAGGCGGAAGCGGAGGCGCAGGCGGTGGGCTGGGCGCAGGCGCAGCTGCGGGCTGCTGCAGCCGATAGGCAGCGCCGCAGGCCGCAGCGGCAAGAGCAAGCAGCAAGCCAGCAAGGAAGCCAAGGAGCAAGGAACCAGAAAGAACATTGCAAATTCAAAGTATACAGATTTGTGATTGAAAATTTAAAATTGCATTTGTGTAATTGATGCGAACTCTCGCATTAAGATAATATTGCGTCGTACACTATCGTGTATTGAGATTGTTTTTGTTCTTTATTCTTGTCCTATACTAACTCTTGTACGTAGTAGTTCATGCGTCACACCTAAACTTTTTTTCTTCCTCCACCGCTGTGCACACTTAATTTGACCGATCAGTACGTTCACAGCGTGTGCATATTGCATGCACAGGGCACACGTACAATTACAAAATTAACCCGGCCGGCCCTCAGCTGCCAAGGCAGATCTCGAGGAAATGAATTATGAGCCCTAGCTATAGCTAGCAACGGTGCAAACCTAACAGGACGGCCGGCGGGCCGCACCTAGTACGCAGCAGCATGCCATGTTCGATCGGTTGCAATGGCACGAACGACGCCGCGCATGCATGCACGTACGCACGCGTGGAGACCCGGCCTGGCTTTCACCACCCGGCCGGCCGGAAAAAAAGAAAAAAAAAACAATCTGGTGCATGCATACGACCGGGTTGCAATATATTCCCCAGCCCGTGCAAACCTGAGGCGCGCAGGTGCATGATGCGTGCACATCAGGCGCCCATCCGAGAGGTATGCTAATAGGCGGCTGACCGGGCGCTGGTGTGGACACGCAGTCGTCTCCCCACATACACATATAAATGTGTGTGCATATACATATGTGTGTATACATATACATATACATACATACATATATATACATACATATATATATACACACACACATATACAAAGTTTGCGTATAAATTATATATAAACATATAAAAATCTAAGTATATCTATAAAGTTTATACATGTACATACGTATTTCGAACGTAAAACAATTATCCGTATACATACAAAGTTAGAAAATTCCGTGGGCCCATAATGCAATCGCGCGCATGGGGGCGAGCGTGGCTGATCACTAAATAGATATTTCGCCCTTGCACGCCTCGCGTCAGCCGGTCTCCGCAACTTGATGGTTGTGGCTCCAAGCGTACTTCGCGCCGACTGGTCTCCGCAACTGTGTCTCGCTTGGCTCGGCTCGTGCTTTACTCGTGGGCGCGGCTCCCAGAACCTGAACCACAAGAAAAAGAGCCGAGCCAAGCGGGACTCTGATTCTCCCTACACCATCATCGCCTCGATCTGCCGATCTCCCTTCCTCATTAATAGCCGCCACCGATTGGCGCCCCTTCGGCAGATCCTTAGCATGATGATGGCGATGGCCAAAGTAAAGCATGAGGTCTTCGAACCAATGCTCCATGGTGGGATTCAGTACCACTGTCTTCATTGTCATTAGGACCTGTCCCGCTAGACTCGATGAACGCAATCACGCAAGACTCGTCGCTTTTCCACTAGCTATAGCCGTGGACTACAACCGGACACCTTGCTCGTCGAGATCAGTTTGATAGGCGCTAGAATGGCTAGCTTGCTCCACCATTGTACTTGGTGTAATACATTTCAGATCTATAAATATAAACGGAAGTAGGTTTATATATATTCCCCTTCTCGAGAGCCTGAACCAATATAAAAACCGTTGTCCTTGTCTCTTTATTCCATACTCGTGCATACATTCGTATCAGCCGTACCCCACGTCCATAAAATATCATTATTGGATATAACCCGTCGACAAGCACACCCTTCGTTCCAAGAACACTTTGGTTTTTTTTCTTGAAAGATTATTAAATAACTTGATTCTAGCCCCTTACATATATATATCCTAGTTCACGAATCGAGAAGTACTAAATGAGTTTTATCTCTTTGATACCATTTACCTAACTTTGGTCTTTTTCCTATATACTAATTTGTTTTGAAATTGCTATTATAAATTAACTTCTTCTCGGAGGGAGATAGTACCAAATTAATTTTGCCACGATAATAATGGAATAATTCTGTTATTATCGTTGTCTGTACTAGTAAGGTGCCATATTTACCTATCCATTGAGGCACTTTAGGCTTGTACTAGTAAGGGCAATAGCAGTGCGCCACAGTTTTTTTTGCTGGACCTCACATGCCATCTAGACCAAGAACAGTATTAGCTACATGCTCTACAGTGTAGGTCACTTATGGTGGGTCCCACCATTCTCTCTCTCCTTCATTTTTCATCTCCCATCTCTCTCCTCTCTCAGCGTCTTTACCTTGGCGGAGGAAGCGAGGCGGCGGCGCCGAGCGTCTCCCTGGCGACAGAGCCGAGAGGAGCAGTGGCGGCGCGGCCCAAGCAACAACGGCGTCGGCGAGGTTCCACCTCTCCTCCTTCTCTGATCGGCGGCCCAAGTGGAGGATGGCGCGGGGAGAGCTCGGTGGCGCACAAGCGGGGGATGGTGTGGCGGGAGCTTGGCGGGCCGCGAATGGGGAACGGTGGGAGCTTGTCAGGGCGGATCTAGCGGCGCCAAACTCTCCATCGAGCTACCGCTACTGTGGTCCTTGGCGGTGCGGAACGACGACAACAATGAGGTTAGGTCATCAGATCCGCCGCCGCCATCTTTCTTCTCCTCCCTAGGCCGCCGCTGCCGCCATATTCATTCTCCTCCCTAGACCGCCGCTGCTGCCTTGTCGAGCTCGCCAGATCCGGCCTCGGGTTCACCGGATCTAGCGAGTGGCACCCTTTTGGGGGCGACACAACTGCTCGCGGTGGTGGTCTCGTCGGCAACCACCACCGCCTCGCACAAGATTTGAGAGCATCGCTTGGGGCCATGGCCTCTCTCAATGCGTCGCTCCACCCATGCCTCGCCCCGTGCTCTTGCAAGTTCTGACGAAAAACGTGTGACTTAGTTTGGCTTCGCGGTTCTCAATTGGAAACGTCACGCACGCATCTAGTGAGGAACCTCTGACGTGGATGGTTGATGCAAAACGTCACCTCAGTGCACCGTGAACGCCCTAAAGGCATGTTCACATGCTTACGCGCTACATCTACATTGACCCTCAGATTGAACAGGAAACAGGTGGTTTAATTAATCACTTAATTGGTGACGCTTTGCAGCAGGACACCGAGTGGAAGGAGAGACGATGCATACACTGATACACACTCGTAAGGCAAATATGAAATCAAGCTACAGAGGTGAGCCGGGAAGATGCAGGCCATGCATATATATCAGGGCCCATCAGGATTACCTACGAACAGAGTGGGGTCCACACGACCAGCCAATTAAGGGTGACACGGCAGCGTAGTGTCAGCTTAATTAACTAGCCGGTTGTCCCTGTCTGACAGGCCGATACTATAATACGGGGACAACACGGACACGGCGGATAGATCATGGATGGACAGCCACAACGGGGCTCGATTAGACTGCATGTAGCTATGAAAACGGACGGAAACGGTCGGAAAAACCCTATTTCTACTTCCATTTCAATATTTTTTGGCAGAAACGGGATCGGGTTCAAAAAATGCCGGTTCGAAAAATGGAATCGGGATATGCGGATGCACGGAAACGAACCAATGCGGTTGGAAAATCAACGAAAACTGTTAGAAATCGAAAACTTAAGCCGGAATAACGCACATGTTTACACTCACAATCACACAAATGTTTGACAACAAAAATAGCTAGAACATGGATTCAAATATGACAGTTGGCAGACTTAGTTCAAATTACATGATAGATGACATACTCAGTTCAAATCACAACTAACAAATAAAATGAGCTGACATAAACACTAAACACAGTAGTACAGTAGTAGTATAGTACAATACACAACACAGTACATCACATAATAGCATTGCATATTTTTCATAAATCTCCATCATATCTCTTCGGCATCATTCATCTCATCGGGATCACTTTCACTATCATCATTCAGGGGGGCACTTGGAGCTATAGACACGGTGTCTTGCGGTTCCAGATCAGCCACTATGAATGGAATGCATCTACGATCTAAAAAAGATAAAAGACAGATGAATAGATGATCAGTACATGTACTACAAGTCTACAGATGAATAGATCAGTACATATTTGGACAATTCAATTGAACCATTTAGAAAATTAGTACCTTTTCTGTTTGCATGTATCCAATCCTTTGTGTAGACAAGTGCTTGTACTATTTCAGGGTCAAGACGATTACGATAAGGATCAACTACTCGGCCAGCAGCACTAAATGCGGACTCAGAAGCAACTGTGGACACTTGTATGGCCATCAAATCACGAGCAATTTGTGAAAGAATAGGGTACTTGTCTGTTTTGTTCTTCCAATATGCCAAAATATCAAAAGAATCTTGCTTCAACAGTGGCTCTGCCATGTATATGTCTAACTCATTTGACTCATTTCCATCAGGTCCAAATTCATCATACAAAAAGCTCTCAAGTTCAGAATATCGTTTGGCACCTAAAGTATCTGCTGGTGCTGGGCTAGCATCCATGACCACAATAGTACTTGAAGCAGCAGGTTTAGAAACACAATAAAATTGGTACAACTTCCTTACTACAGTAACAAACTCTTCAAGCATAATCTGATAGTACTCACCATCAAACTTTCTCATATAGAATTCTATAATCTTCTTTTTATACCTAGGATCAAAGAAGCATGCTACAGCAAGACTTGTACTAGAACAGTCCCAATATTTTTCAAACTTTTCACTCATAGCAGTTGCCATTTGCCTAATAGTTAAGTTGCTATGATTCTTCCATTTACTAAGCAACTCTCTTATCTCACAGAAGCCTTTATAGAATAGATTTGCATTAGGATATGAGGTACCAGAAAGCAATTCAGTAAGATCATAAAATATTTCCAAGCACTGAAAAATTGTAGCAGCCATGCCCCATTCAGTATCAGAGGAAGAAATTTTCTCATACTTATGACGATTTGCAACTTTGAGCCTAATGAAAGCAGCCTTGTAGTACAGTACATCCCTGAGCATCAAATAAGTTGAGTTCCACCTAATTGAGACATCAAGTTGAATGCCCTTTGATTTATCCAATCCACACTCACTAGCACATGTCATAAGCTCCTCCCATTGCAAGGGAGAGCCCTTCACAGCCAGTACCAATGCTTTAACCTTGTCTAGTGTTTTTGAAATGACAGCCATCCCATCTCTAGCAACCAAGTTAAGTATGTGGCATGCACATCTAATGTGAAAAATATTCCATCACAAACCAAAGAACCATTTCCATTGTATTTAAGATCATCAATTATATCAGCCACTGCTACTAAATTATTTGATGCATTATCCAAAGTCAAGGAAAATATTTTCTTCTCAACAAACCATTTAACAAAAATTTCAGTTAAGGCCTCTGCCAACCTATGGCCAGTATGTCGTCCTTCTAGATGAAACAAAGCCACAATCCTCTTCTGAATCTGCCACGCATCATCTATCCAATGCAAGGTCACACACATATAACTTTTGTTCTGACATGATGTCCATATATCCATGGTTGCACTAAAGCGACATGGAACTTTCTTCAATTCTGCATACAACTTATCTTTTTCTTCTATATATATGTCCATTATATCTTTTCTAGAAGTGACCCTAGACTTGAAGGCAAAGCTTGGACGCAAAGACTTAAGGAAGTCCACAAAATAGTCATGCTCAACAATATTGAATGGGTATTCATGCATGATTACTGCCAAATAGAACTTCTTGAGACTAGTCTCATGGTCATACCTGAAAGGCTGAATATTGGTAACATCTTTTCCGCGGTCCTTTTCAGCCTTGAGCTGCAACTGTCCTTTTACAATGCTGTGGGATGATTTCAAATGGCTCCGAAATGCATTTGTTCCATTGGTAGACTCAGCTCTGTACCTTTGCCTGCATTTTGGAAAGTTACAATAACCCCACAACTGCTCATACTTCTTCCTCTCAACCTCTACTACCACTGTCTTCTTGGTAAAATATTGCCACACAACAGATGTGCATCTTTTCTTCCTCTTTCCTGTAACAGTCTCATCTTTCTCAGGATCGTCATCTTCAAGGGGAATTATTTCTTTAGTGCCTAAAGTATGTTGTCCTTCTTCTTGGTTTTGAGTGTCACCTGCCATTACATTTGGATTTTCATTCTGACCTGCTGAAGATGATGATGTTGACACACCGACCTCCCTCACATTCATCTTTCCTATCAAAGAAAACAATAAAATTCTTACTAATTCATAGGACAACACTGCAGCTATCGAGTTGTTATGGATCCGCTAGTGCTTACCTGTGATGGATCCGCTGCTACTGTCTTTAATCGAAGAAGGTGGCGGCGGGGGCGATGGCAACATGGTGCCCAAACCAAGATGCTGCTCCGGCATCGAGCTTGCACAACCACGATTCGACATGGTGGATTGGTGGTGGACTGGTGGCTGCTGATGCCATAATACAAGTATACAACCTAGTTAGCGATAGCAAATGAAAAACAAAAGGTCCTGCATTTATATCACATACAAACACACAAAGGAAAACACACAAAGGAACACACAAAGGAAAACCTGGAGGGTGACCTGGACGGCATCGGGGGCCGGCCACAGACGGACAGACAGATGGGGAGTCGGCGCACCCGCACAGGCGCACAGCGGCGTCGGGGACTAGCGACGGCGGCGGCCTCGCCGGCCTGGGCTCCTGCCTGCCTCGGCGTCGGGGGTTGGTGAGAGTGGCGGTCCGGAGGGCGTCGGGAGCCAAGCCGGCGTCGGGGAGCCTGGAGGGCAGGCGGCGGACAGACGAACGGGGAGTCGGCGCACCCGCACAACGGCATCGGGGGCCGGCCACGGCGGCGCCCTGGAGGGCGGACCGACGGGCGCTGGAGCCCTGCGCCGCACCCGCACAGCGGCATCGGGGACCGGCGACGGCGGCGGCCTCGGCATCGGGGGTTGGCGAGGGCGGCGGTCCGGAGGGCGTCGGGAGCCAAGCCGGCGTCGGGGAGCCTCGCGGGCGGCCGGCGGCGGACAGACGGACGGGGACGGCCGCAACTCACACTCACGCAACTCGCAAGGGCGGCGGCGCGGCTGGAGACCTGGAGGCTGGAGTGGACTCGTGAGTCGTGACATAGGTTTTACTTAGATGGGCCATTGTTGTTGGGCCTTTGGGACTGAATAGGCCTGCTGAAATCTGGGTAACATCTGGAAATAATCCGGTAAAATTCCGATAAAATACGGAATTCCAAGAAAACGGACAGAAAAACACCGTTTCTACTTCCGATCTGATTCCGATGCCTTCCGACCCAAGATCCATCCCGATTCCGGATTTTTCCGACAATATGGAAACGGTTGGGTGAAATATAGAAAAACGGACGGATCGGGGCGGGAAAAATTCCGTACGTTTTCACCCTTAACTGCATGCAATTTAGCCCTACTTAGTCAAATAAGCTACTGCGATCTTAGTAATAAATCTTTAGTGCTGTTAATTATCATATCTTTGTATATAGTTGGTTTGTTTCTGCTGCATTAGTGCGTTTTCCATCTATGCTGACTGAGTACCTGAGCACCTGAGTTTAGACGTTTCAGGCTTTTTCAATTTTCAGCAAGTACTGATTAATTTGATGATGCCAAATAGACAATTAATGTCTACCACTATTTCTGGTTCAAAATATAATTTTAGATGGATGAGATTGTCTGAACAAAGAATTTGTCCAGATTCATAGCACTAGAATGTGTCTGATTCATAGGACTAGAATGTGTCTTATTTATCTAAATTTTTTTATATTTTAAAACGAAGAGAACATAAAAAAAGAGATTGAAGAGTAACATTGTTTCAGAAAAACACATAGAAGAGAGAGAAGAGTGACAGTAGCGTTTTCAATTAATTCCAGTAGGTTGCACTAATGCACTGCATTCTCCCAGTCGTCGATCTCAATCAGAATTCAGACATGCTATAGTATTAGTAGTACGTACCCAGAAATCGACGGATCAATTAAGAGGAGACGCGGATTAATCAGTGTGTTGGGGGGGGGGGGGGGGGGGGGGACACAGGCAGGTCCAAGCCGGCCGGTCGGCCGGCGAAAGCGAGAGAGGCCCCACGGCGTCCGCCGCCGTGTAGGCGTGTAAGCCGCCGCGGGGGCAGCGCGCGCTGTTCCTCGATCTCGCTGAATAAGTTCCATCCATCCACCATTGCGCGCGGCCGCAGCCTGTACTACACACACGCGGTGGCGCGGTCGTCGTCTTCGTCCCTTGGGGAGTTGGGGTTGGGTAACGGAGACGGAGGGGAGGGAAGGAGACGCCCGAACCGTCGAATTGATGATGGTGCGCTGCCACCGGAAATCCGGACCACCACTCGCAGTACGTAGAAGCCACTTTACAATTTTTGTTTGAAAAAAAAATTCTCACTTATTTTTGAAATTACACGAGTGACGCACTCATGCATCACATTCATATGTCCGTCAATGTGTCTCCTTAACAACACGCTCAAACAAACATAACATCTAGGAATGTATCCTTTAAACACACGCTTAAAAGAGACTTAGGCCAATGATGATTCCCTGATCTCACTAATTTTTTTTTGCTCGTGTACAAGTCATGAGGATTTCAACTTCGATGCACTACTGCAGAAATCATCGCTTGTCTCATCTCGAAAGAGGGAAGCATATCTAGTGGCACATCGTTCATAGTGACCAATCACTCTTTACACGCAGGCAGAGCAGCCACATGCCCTGGAGCCAAGTGTATGTAGAAACCAAAATTTTCACGGACGGGCACCACAACCGTAGGCAAAAATAGATTTTCGCATGCGGTCACGTTACAACGCCATATTGCAAAAAGATTTTTGGCCAAAAAAAAATCTAGAAACCCTAGCCGAAATCCATCGCTGCTGCGGACCGCCGTCGTCGTTGTAGCCGAGCTCCCCTATGTCGGATCTGCTGTTGCCGAGCTCCCCACCTCCAAACTTGCTTTTGTCGAGCTCCCTAGCACCGGATCCGTCACCGCTCAACGCCCGATGCCCCCGCTCCTTCACGATCATCGAAGCTGATCTCATGCCCACCGACAGCTCCCGAAGCCGTTGCCGCTCCTGTTTGCTGCCGTCGGGTCGAAGTTATGCACCCATAACCCTACGAACACACTGTCGGCGCTTCCCCGATAAGGGTAATAAACAACACTATAAAATATCTAAACCAAATCAATTTTTCTTACTAGGTAAGAAAATTAAAAATAAAACTATTGTAATTGTTTTTCACGGTTTCTACTACGTACTTCAAATTAAGGATGAAGAAATAGATAAGTAAACTAAACATATAACATAGAGATAGAGATCGTGTAACCATATGAAGACTCCTCTTTAGGAGCGGAAAGAGAGCACCCCTCTCTCATCATTTCAATATTGGCTCCTTTAGAATCCCTCCCTCATCATTCTAATGTTGGCTTCTTTAGAACATAGGATTTTAAAAACGCATGAACATGAAAAAAAAGTAAAATATAGAAATATGATTTTATGCATAATAGAATCCTAGGGATTCAAATATTAGTTAGAAGCAATGCATTTGGACTATTCGTTTGAAATAAAACACATTAATGTTTTTAAGGAATTAGAGAGAGAGCGTAGGGAGACCAGAAAAATGTTACCCCAGATTGTTAACCGGCGATGAGGGTGAGACGCATTCCATTCATCGTGTTGCCATCCTTACTACATGCCACTAATTTGGATTTTGGTGTAGATCCCATGACTTTACGTTCATCAAAAGTCTAAACATACATGCAAAAAGAGTCATGTGCAACTCAATAATGCATATTAAATATTCATACACTGTACCTTGTATACAGGCATATGTACTGTCAACATAGTTGTGTGAGAAACTGAGAACTGATTGAAGCAAACGAAAAATAATAAAAACAGAGATCTTGGATGGATTATTTGATTGAGTTGGCTTAATAAACGTGTCAACGCAACCATTCAATTGTTTCTCTTGCTAATTTTTCTCTTAGCAAATTAGATACATCTATTTATGCCCCATATTTGATATCTCCTTTTCTGCCCCACCTTACTCCTTACCCTATTTTTCATTTCCCTGTCCAAGTGGCTTAGTTCAATTTCACCTAAATTGCACTAATTTAGCCATCCTCTTCAGACACATACATCAATTTTACAGGTGTCATTATTCATGCATGAATCATGGAAATAATATAGGGTATACTAAAATATATCTGACTTGAATGCAAAAACTTATCTGAGTCAAAACCAAGTAGATCTGAAAATATAATAAATAGAAGTATATTCATCAAAATGAAGAGAAAAACAGGAGAAAAAATAATAGAAAAAACACACGTCTTTGCACGTTGGGGCCTCCTCTCCTCGTCCACTCCCTCTCCCGAGCCTTCGAAATTGGGAATAGTCTGAAAGAAAAAAAAAAGAGAAGAAATTCATCCCACCCTGGCGCCTCCTCTCCACCCACCGACTCCCGAGACAATGCCGCCGCGGCGCGCGCGGGCGCGCGGCGGCCGCCGGCGCCGCTGCTAGATCCCCGTCTCCCCCGTTCGCCGCGCGCGCCCTCGCCGTGGGGCTCGAGGCGACGCGACGCGACCGACCAATGCGCGAGCACAACCGGCGTGGGCGCGGGAGAGGAGGAGGACGCGTGTCACCGATGCCGCCGCCGCCCCCCGGCGAGGACGCCGACACGGCGTCGTCCTGCAGCTGCGCCGACGAAGGCGAGGTGCAGTCGCAGGCGCAGGGGAACGAGCAGCAGCAGCAGCGGGCGGAGCGGGTGCTCCCCAATGGGGACCTGTACACGGGGCAGTGGCGCGGCGGCGCGCCCCACGGCGCCGGGAAGTACCTGTGGGCGGACGGGTGCATGTACGAAGGGGAGTGGCGGCGCGGGAAGGCGACCGGGCGGGGGAGGTTCTCGTGGCCGTCGGGCGCCACCTACGAGGGGGAGTTCCTCGACGGGTTCATGCACGGCGCCGGCGCCTACGTGGGCGTCGCGGGGGACACCTACCGCGGCGCCTGGGCCAAGAACCTCGAGCACGGCGCCGGCGAGAAGCGCTACGCCAACGGCGACTGCTACGACGGCGAGTGGCGCGCGGGCCTCCCGGAAGGTTGCGGCCGCTACGCGTGGCGCGACGGCACCGAGTACGCCGGCGGCTGGCGCGCGGGCCTCATCCACGGCCGCGGCGCTCTCGTCTGGGCGAACGGCAACCGCTACGACGGCGGGTGGGAGGGCGGCCGCCCCCGCGGCCAGGGCACGTTCCGGTGGTCCGACGGCAGCCTGTACGTCGGGTTCTGGGGCCGCGAGGCTCCCGGCGGCGCCGTCCACCAGAAGGGCGTCTACTACCCGTCCCCGGCGGCGGCGGGCGAGTCCCGTGACCCGAGGGAGGTGTTCGCGCGGGAGCTGCCGGAGTGCGTCCGCTCCGGCATGGAAGGGCAGTCGGCGCTGCCGTCGCTGAGGTCGCTGAGGTGGCTGGCGCGGTCGATCAGCGGGCGCGGGAGCTCGTCGTCCGGCCGGAGCATCGGCTCGGTAGTGGGCGTGCCGCACCTCTGGGGCTCCGACGGGGAGGTCAAGTCCGACATTGCCGACGACTGGAGACGCCGGAGCAGCGTGAGGGAGGGGAGGGGACCGCCGCCGTCTTCGCTGGTGCCGCGGCCACACATCGACAAGGGGGCGCCGCTGCCGCGGGTGATGAAGCGGCAGGGGGTGACCATTGCCAAGGGACACAAGAACTACGAGCTCATGCTCAACCTGCAGCTCGGGATCAGGTGCGTTTATTTCCCGTGATTTCTATCTCTTGATTGCATTTGCAATACTTCAATTTGTTCCAGGCAAGGAATTTAAAAATGTCAAGTAGGAAATCTCGCATAAACAATCATGTTTGTCAGCTCGTCGGTAAACAACGAATGGGCATTTCGACGAACTATTTGGGTGGGCACTGAAGCATTTACCTATAATGTAGAAATATTTTCAGCGACAAAATTCATATGCATTGGTAGTGTGGACATCAAGAAAGAATCTGAGGCCTTGCATGTAAAGTAATGATTTGAGCACAATTCGATGACTTAGCTGAGGCATTTGTGTGGACTCTTATGGCATTTTCATCATCTTAACACTGCCTCACTAGTTCTTTTATCAGTAGTTTGAAATCCTGAAAATGAAATCATATATCATAGATTCCATACACAGTACTCTTAAGAAAATATAAAATGAAATTATTATAGTTCATTATCAACGATTAATCATGTAAAGATTATCATTGAATTTTCTACATTACCAATCTTTGTGTGTACAACATATTTTACTTTAGAAACCAAGATTGTTATTGTTTTTCAGAACTTGTAGCACTTCCATATCTTTTGAGAAGATGTAATTATTTGATAGTAAGATTGCCATATTTCTTTGTAATCTCAGAAAGTAACTTATTATCACTGAGTATGCTTATTGTACATAGGCATGCAGTAGGAAGGCAAGGCCAGGTTATATTAGACCTGAAGTCATCAGCATTTGACGCAAAAGAAAAAGTATGGACAAAATTCCCTCCAGAAGGTTCAAAATACACCCCTCCTCACAATTCTTCTGATTTCAGATGGAAGGATTACTGCCCAAAGGTGTTCCGGTTGGTTATCACTCCCATGATAGAGACATTATAAATTAGTGACTGTTTTATGGGTTCATCCATGTCAACATGCACATTTGTTCTTAACAAAATCACAGGACATTGCGCAAGCTGTTTAAGGTTGACCCAGCTGACTATATGCTATCCCTTTGTGGAGATGAGGCTCTCCGTGAACTCTCATCCCCTGGTAAAAGTGGAAGCTTCTTTTACTTGACAAATGACGACCGCTACATGATAAAGACAATGAAGAAATCTGAAGTAAAGGTTGTTCTTTGCTGTCTTTGTTCAAATAGCACTATTTAAGCTTCTATATTTAGAAGTTCTATTCTGAATACATGGACAAATTTTGCCACACAGATGCTTCTGAAGATGCTTCCAGCTTACTACAATCATGTTCGGGCATTCGAGGATACCCTGGTGACAAAGTTTTTTGGCCTACATTGTGTAAAGTTGGCTGGGGCAAACCAGAAGAAGGTTAGAACAATATATGATTATCCACTCTGTCCTCATGCTATAATTACCCCTGGGGATGAATATGCTATTTTTCAAGCATAATATGCCTGATTGTTTGCTGCTGTACTACTACCCAGGTTCGTTTTGTCATAATGGGAAATCTTTTCTGCTCTGATCACACTATTCATAGGCGATTTGATCTGAAAGGATCATCTCTTGGCCGTACAACTGACAAGCCACTGGCAGAGATTGATGAGTATACTACTCTGAAAGATCTTGATCTTAATTTCATCTTTCGGTTGCAAAAACAATGGTTCCAAGAGTTCCAAAGGTGCTAAGTGATACTCATACACCTTAATACGTAATTTCTGTATAACCATGCTATCTATCCCTTGTGCTAATGAAATTTTAAATATTTTGAAGCAGGCAAGTAGACAAGGACTGTGAGTTTCTTGAGCATGAGAAGATCATGGATTACAGTCTTTTAGTGGGTGTACATTTTAGAGGTAAGAAAGTGTGCTTCTGACAATAGTTTGCACAGTCTTAAGGCTGACTTATTTACCTTGGTTAAAAAGGTGCCGTTGATATTGATGGTGACATACCTGCATCACCACGCCTTTCAAGATGGGACAGGGATCACTTTCTTTCTGACCCAAACAGGTAACTGAGATACTAAATTATTCTTCTCTCAGCTATACTGCAATCCTAGTTTTAGTTATTTTTCCTCGTTCAAAATCATTTAGTTAGTATGTATGTATTGGAGAACCCAACTCATCGATAGGTTGATTCATGCTACATCCGTCTTAATTTGGTAACTGATATGCTTTCTACCAGTAATTTTGTTATGAAAAGGTATCAGGCCACCTTCTGCTAATCCATTTTAAATATACAAGTTCACTGTAGTACTCTGTTGGGGGTATTCATTCTCCAGAGTAGAAAGTATTTTAGGTATATTATCTCACTTTCTGTAGTTTCTTGGTAAATGGTATTTGTGATGTAAATGCTAAGTAATGTAAATCCCCCAAGTATCAAACAGATGAGGTGCAAGTGTTCATTGCAATTGTCCAAATGGAATTTTTAAGCGCTATGTATATTTGAAAATGCTACATTATTATAAAGTAATTCAACAAATCTGATTTCAGGTGGTCGAAGATTAAACTTGGGGCAAACATGCTGTCAAGGGCTGAACTGACAATCAGAAAGAATGACAGTGACGTCGTTGGACAGCCAACCGGGCAGTACTGCGACGTGATATTGTATTTTGGGATAATAGACATACTTCAAGACTATGATATCGGCAAAAAGATCGAGCATGCTTACAAGTCTTTCCAATACGACTCGACATCCATTTCAGCAGTAGACCCAAGACAGTATTCCAGGCGCTTCAAAGATTTCATATACAAAGCGTTCCAAGAAGATCGAGCAGACAGCTGAAAGTTTATTCGACAAAATGTAGCTCCAAAGTGAAGACTTTGCAAAGGCCAAAGATCAAGCCGAGCACAGGACAGCACGGCGCTACACAAGCTCGCATATTCAATTGCCTGCACCAAACTGGTCATCTGGAATTCGGCTGCTTTTGTAGAAGGTATCAGGAGTTGCTGGAGCACCATTCAGGCTGCTGGTTCCTCGCCTTCCAGGAATCAGGATTGACTTTCCTGTAAATATGAGTAGCTACGTACATATACACGGAGTTCACTAATATTTACAAGAGTAGATGTAACATACAGATTCAAAATTACACATAGAAACATGTAAACCACGGGTGCACAAGCCAGTCAGAGGTTGTAAAATGTAAATGCTCTTTTGCCTGAGGAGACCATTCTTTCATGTACTGAAACCTTTGACATATTGGAAGGAAAATTTTCTGTTCTTGATTTTGCGCGACATTAAATCCAAATAGTGAGTCATCATCCCAGTTTTTCTACCAGTGCCTCTGGAACAAATTGATCACGTCCCTCTTAATTTCTCTCTTGATGCTACAAAAGGCAAGATGTGATGAACTGATGATGATGATGATGTGTTCAGAATGTGAGATGCAATGAAGGGACATGATCATTTTGTCTCAGTTTAATTTCCAGATGGAATATAATCTGGTGATGATACATTGACAGTGACAATGCCTTTGCTACCTGCTAATCCCAGGCAGCTGATGCAATTGTGAGATGACCCCACTGGTGGCAGATTGGGCATCAACATTGCTTGCAGGTCTGTTTGTGATGATGGCAATCTACTTCAAGCCAAAAAAACACAGAAACAAGTTGCACACTGTGCACCTGGCTGTGGCAATGAAAGAGACAGATCAAACAGCTATGTCCAAGATTTCAACTGCAGGTTGTTAGATCATGCAAACCCCATAAGGCTGAGTTCTTTCTCTCATCTTCCCAACTCACTCCTCTTTTTTTTTCACGCGCACGCTTTTCAAACTACTAAACGATGTATTTTTTTGCAAAAAGTTTCTATACAAAAGTTGTTTAAAAAAATCAAATTAATCCATTTTTTAAAAAAAATTAGCTAATACTTAATTAATCACGTGCTAATGGACCGTTCCGTTTTTCGTGTGTACTATGTGCTTTGGGAAAGCACACCAACGAACACACCCTAATAATGTGAAGTTGCGACCTGTGAACAGGGGGAAGTGAGCTCAAAGCAGGTTTAATCAGCAATTTTAAAGAGAACTATTAACTGTTTCTAGCAAAATTTTATATGCGAGAATTTGTTGGTGGGGAACAACTATACTACTTTCATCCCAAAACCAAAATACCTTATATTTTAAAATGGAGGTAATACATTGTTGTCGTTGTACTCTCCTTTTTGAATATACTAGGGGTCAGCGTTTTTTTAATTTTCTTTTCAAAATACTAGCAAAATGCCCGTACTTCGTTACGGAGTTACTAATAGAATTTTATTGTAAGTTTTTATAAAAAATAATTATTATCGTTATAGGGTATTTTTATTTTTTAGATTTTCACTGTTTGGGTGTGGGTGAGAATTGGATATGCAATCCGGATTGAGGGGTGGATTGAGTGCTACGCGAAATTACCAAATTACCCTTACTATTTGGACACATAGCACTCATTTACCACAGCTCGGAGGGGCATTTTGGTCATTATTCTAGAAACATATCCTTGTCCAATCCAGCCAAACTACCACCACATCCCATATCCAACCTCTCCTCTCCTCTCTCTCTCTCTCAATTCGAAGGGGAGCCGCGGTGGCGGCGATGGCGGCAAGGGGAGCTGGCAGCGGCGGCGGCGGCAAGGGGAGCTGGAGACGGTGAAGCTTGAGACGCGACACGGCGACGGCGTCAGCGGCAATGAAGCTCGGGACATGGCACAACGGCGGCAGCAAGGGGAACTGGCGGCGGTGAAGCCCGGGACATGACGCGGCGGCGGATCTGACGGCGGCACGGGACGCAGGCGACGGATTCGGCGGCGGCTAGGGGCGCGGTCGGCGGATTCGGCGGAGCTAGGGGCGCGGGTGGCAGATCCGGCGACGGAGCACGGGGCACAAACGGCGGATCTGGCCGGCCGCTGAGCATCAGGGGAGGAGCGGCGAACGATGGAGAGAGAGGAAGACAACGACGACGACGAGGACCTCGACCTCGCCCATCCCGATAGGGAGGTCGTCACCTCTCCCACCCCCACCACCGTGGACCTCGCCTCCTCGACCGTCGCCACCCTCGATCTAGTCCATCCACAACTTCCCGCGACGAGCAAGGGGACCGCGGTGGCGCCTAAGAGCAATTCGCGGCGGTGACGGCGGGAGTGGTGCGGGTGGCGGCGCGGCAGTAGCCAAGGAGCGTCTGCGACTGGACCTTGACCTGACTCCACCACCGACAATTGCGGGGCCCACATGTCAGGGATACACAAGGCGGAACGGACACCACGCATACAAACGTTTTAAGGAGTATAGATTATCAAATATATTAAATAAAAAAGTAATTACAACCCTGCTATTACATGGAAGGCATATGTAAGATCTGAATAAACTAAGCCGGCATCTTTTGCCGGCCCAGCCAAAAAGAATTTGTTGGTGGAGGTGTATGTGCAATACACTTATATTACCTTTGTTTTGTTCTCTATTTATTTCTGCTCATATCTCTCTGCGTATTCATTTTGTTAGGTAAAAGGATAGAAAATCTGAGTATTGTTGGGAAAAATAATACAGTTTGACAGCTAAAAGTTTGAAACATTCCATGATTTGACCTGATCATTGTTTCGGTGGCTCAATTTTTTTCTACACTACATTATAGATAATGTAATATAAATTGACAAATTTTTCTATGGAATACTCAAAGTTTTTTGTCTTTGCTTTTGCATTCTGCAGAAACATGATAGTGCCCAAGTACAACCCAAAACTAATAATTTGTGAAAGGACACCATATCTATTATTTTATCATTTTCAGGTTAAATCAAGAGAGAAATCACATAGAAAAAACAAGTTAGCCCCTTCGGGCAGCAACATGTAACTTGGTTGGGTCTAGTTCAAACCAGACCCAAGCCTCATTCCTTTCGCTGAACCCCTCTCCAAAAGCCTAAAAATTGAAGTTTGAACCAGACCTAACCAGATTACATGTTGTTGGCCTGAGGGATAAATCGTCTTTTCTAAATTTTTTTCTCCATTTAGCTTAAAAATGATAAAATAATGGTCACGTTGTTTTTTGCACATTATCAGCTTTGTTGATGTCCTCGAGTGTGTCACATCTTTACGGTGTCCAGAGTAATGACCATAAACTTTAAATGTCATGTAGCAAATTTTGTCATTTAAATTTATCTATTGCACTGCACCTATAGATAAACACTAAAATTTTTGTAATACTCCCTCCAACCATTTTATATTTGATGTTGGTGGTACTTAATTATTCCTAACGCAAAATATAAGTTAGTAGAAGATAAAAAATTTTTTACTATTTTGGACGGGGTTACTGCTATCCGGTGATGGTATCACGAGTACAATGATAACCAAGAGGTTACTTATAAAATTTGAGATGTTTCCAAAATGAGAGGATTACTGCACAAGGTTACCACGATAGTTGACGGGTAACCGGACGATATTACAACGAGAGGGTACTAAATATCCCGTGTAATCCAGAATTAAGTAATATAGACATAGACTCGTGTACACTTAACACCGAGTTTTGCGTTGATAGTTTCTTATATTTTTGAAACATTGTAAAATCATATGGATCCATTTGGTGCATTTGCTATGAATTTAGAGCTGTGCATGTGCTGGGCTGCGATTAGAGAAAGTGAGGAAGGAGAAGGTGACGTGGGACGCCGCGGAGTCGGCACGTGGCGGGGAGCAAAGGCAGGCAGTTCGTGGTGGGAGGGTGAAGCGAGCGGGCGCGCGAGCTCGGCGTCCGCGCGGGAGCAAAAGTCCCGGGTGGGAGGAGAGAGAAGAGGAAGGGGGAAACTTTGAAGAGATCCGAGTTTGCGGGGGGAGGGGGTGCTCTGGATGGGGGCACCACGTGCGGCATTGCGGTGGTGGTGGAGGTGCGGGTGCGGGGGAGGAGGAGGAGGAGGAGGAGGAGGAAGAGGAGGTGGAGGAGGAGGTGGAGGAGGAGGAGGACGACGAGGCGCGCCGCAGCGACGGTGAGGGTGGAGGACGCCGGCGAGGGGAGGGGGCTGCCGCCGCCGTCGCCGGCGACGGGGCCGCACGCCGGCGGCGGCAGGTCGCGCGGGGCGCGGCGGCAGGGGGAGACCATCGCCAAGGGCCACAAGAACTATGAGCTTATGCTCAACCTCCAGCTCGGCATCAGGTGTGTCGTCTTCTACTCTTCTTGATCATTTTGTTCATTCGTTCGAATTCCTGCAGGTTAATTACATGGATTTTCTCTTGTTATCAATCCATGCTGAAGCTGATTGTGCATTTCAATTTCATCTGACGTAATGGCATCGCCAATCTACCGTTCAGATAAATTTGCAAAAAAAAAGGAAAGGGTTAGAGGGTGATGTTTATTACATGATTTTAATTAGTTTATTCTGGTCCCATGGTAAGGAAAAGTTTTCAACTTTTCAATGGCTAGCTACAAATGCCGAATGATTTTACCTCCCCCTCCTGCCGGGGATGTGGCAATTTTACAAGAAGTCATTGTTTGCACGTAGAGGAAGCGCCACATTGAAAAATTCAACAAAAAAATATATGCCTAACATGTGCATTTGTTTCTTAACTCGAAGCTGAAATGGTGGCAAATTGGTGATTAATTGGAATTTGACGACAAGAAGAGGGGATTCTTATTATCCAAAAAACAAACATGAAGTCAAGCATAATAACAGACAGGACTTACTGTGGGCCAAAAGCATACTTGCATATTTTTCCCTTAAGCAGATATTATATATTCTTGTACTAAAATAGTAGAATGCATGCATTTGCGACATTTCAAAATAAATTTGTCTATGCTCTAATAACTTTGTCTGGGCAACAGACATGCAGTAGGAAAACAAGGCCCGATTACGCTTGATTTGAAGTCATCAGCTTTTGACCCAAAGGAGAAAGTATGGACAAGGTTCCCTCCAGAAGGATCAAAGTACACCCCTCCTCACAGCTCATGCGATTTCAAATGGAAAGATTACTGCCCGCAAGTGTTCCGGTTGGTCATCACTCCAATGACTTTGTGTTATGCCTGCATTTAGCTTATTCATTCTCATCAGCAGTACAACTTGTCCTGGATTGAATCACAGGACACTGCGCAAGTTATTCAAGGTTGACGCGGCAGATTATATGTTATCCCTTTGTGGTGACCAGGCTCTCCGAGAGCTCTCATCCCCCGGTAAGAGTGGAAGCTTCTTTTATCTCACGAGCAATGATCAGTACATGATAAAGACGATGAAGAAATCTGAAGTAAAGGTTGGTGCATCATGTTTCGTTTGTCCAAATGCTTTCTGAATTCACATCTGACACTTCTGTACTGAATCTACAAAGAACTTGCTATCATGTAGATATTTCTTAAGATGCTTCGAGCTTACTATAATCATGTTCGGTCGTTCGAGAACACTCTAGTCACCAAGTTTTTTGGTCTACATTGTGTAAAGTTAGCTGGAGCTAACCAAAAGAAGGTCAGTACTTAATATATATTCGTATGTCATGCTAAAGCTAATTTATTAATCAATAGAGTCTTCTTAAGCCTATAAATCAATATGTCATGTCTGCTCATCTGTTTGCTATATTATTACCCAGGTTCGTTTCGTCATCATGGGAAACTTGTTTTGTTCTGATTATTCCATTCATAGACGATTTGATCTGAAAGGCTCATCACTTGGACGTACAACTGACAAGCCACAAACAGAAATTGATGAGTACACTACTTTGAAAGACCTCGATCTTAACTTTATCTTTCGATTGCAAAAACACTGGCACCAAGAGTTCCTAAGGTGAGTGAGGCTAGTGCAAGAGTGAGTGGTCATCACATTTTTACTCGTTGTGTTAACGTACAAGTTAAATGTGTTCAAGCAGACAAGTCGATAGGGACTGCGACTTTCTTGAGCAAGAAAACATCATGGATTACAGTCTTTTGGTGGGTGTACATTTCAGAGATAAAAGAAATATATTAGCAAGTGAAGGTAAGATGAAAAATATAATCAATTTAAGTTTTTGACATGGTTGTTCTATACCTTACGAAGTGCATGGGTTGAAGGTTCCTTTGATAGTGATAGTAGCAGAGCATCATCGCCTCACCTGTCTAGAGGAGATACTGATCCAAACAGGTAAAATTAAGATACTTGATTACTCTTTGCTCTTGTTGTCAATACTTGTCAGGCATACACATGCTATACGATCTTCCATATTGAGATGCCCCATATGCTTCCTTGATGTTCGCCCTGATTCTAATGTTATGTTCAACGGACTTCATTGCAGTAGAGATATATGATACTTGTCAAGAACTAATAGGCGGCATTCATTACCACCACCATTTTACCTCCTTTTCCTTGCAAATAATTTGGTTGTATTGATGTCTCCAAGTTCTAACTTTAACATCACTAAGACTCTTTGGGTGGACAGGTTTACGAAGATAAAACTTGGGTCCAACATGCCAACAAGAGCTGAGCTAACAGTACGAAAGAGTGAGTGTGAGCCTCAGATCATTGGAGAGCCTACTGGGGAGTTCTACGATGTTATACTATATTTTGGGATTATAGACATCCTTCAAGACTATGATATCAGCAAAAAGCTTGAGCACGCATACAAGTCCTTTCAGTATGACCCAACATCTATTTCAGCAGTAGATCCGAAACAGTATTCCAGACGCTTTAAAGATTTTGTGTACAAAGCGTTCCAAGAAGAGAAGGTAGACATCTGAAAACACATTGGGACTCAGAGCTACCGCAGCTGCCGACATAGATGCTGGTCATATTTCAGCAGGTTTGATGCCTCTACTTGTGTATGATCAAGCAGAAACCATCAGGCTGATCAAGCCCCTGCTTGCAGACTCCAAGGAATTAGATGGCTCCGATTGGGACAACGGTGCTTTTCAATAATCTCAGGTTCAAAGGTCTTTTCTTCCCCTGAAAAATAGACACAGCTTCCTATCTACAGCTACTTTGTTACATTGGTCAGTCTAGCATAGTACATCAATGCCAAGCTATGCCTAAATATAGCTATATACATGCATATAGAATCCACTAATGTTAGTGTAGATGCTGACTTGAAGATTCATTCTTTTTTTTTGGCACACTTGAAGGCTCAACTTACAGAGAGAAGTTTGTAGTGACAAATTCAGAGATGTAAATGTTTTATATGGTATAACATGTCGCTATCCTCTTGTTTATGTGTGTTATTAACGAGGGCATATTCGCCTTATGTAACTTATATGAATCATTCTAAAGTCCATAACTTTAGGAGATTCTTCATTGTTGAAGTCAATGGCATGCAGGAATATCTGAGACTGACACCATTTTTGTTACCACCTCTGAAATTAATGAAACGTATTGCTCAGGGTATTTTCTTAGCATTCCTGAACCTGATATCAACGGTAAGATGGTGTATTTTCGCTATGGCATTTAGGGAAAGTAAGCACATACTGTTGTTTTTGCTGGGTTGTCAGATTTCTTCCAAGATATTGGAGATGCAACACTTGTGAGATGCATCTTGTTTGCGCTAAATTGGGAGCATTATTTCATTTGTTTTCATTTACACAGAAACTCTTGCCAATTCAAATGCTACTCATTGTCAAATTATACATGAGGAATCTTGTTAGCTAAATAACCAGACGCTCTTGAAGTGGACGACATTTACTTAGCATTGGTAGCTAATTTATATTCACAGTACATAACAAACATTACTTCATGTTGACTGCAACAACTGACTCACTAACAACAATACTTCATGTTGGCCGCCGACGCCAATGCTCACCTCCCGCTCTACCGGCCGAAGCCGAAGGGTCGTTTCTTCCCTCCGTTTGATTTTTCCGTCGCCATCTAACGGTAAAAATTGAATCGCTATCATTGGTGGCGGTCCCTCCTTTTGTTTTTTCCACGAACAGGATTGAGACCCATCATACTTTCGGCCCGGAACGACAATGCGGCTTACGTGAAGCCTATTGTGTTTTTGGCCCGGAACAGGATTGCCGCCCAAGTGAGCCTCACAATGAGCACTTTTGGTTTGGTTTGTCGCCATGTTCGCGGTGCTCCAACTACTAC
The DNA here is from genome assembly GCA_008326285.1 of Oryza officinalis. Lineage (NCBI taxonomy): Eukaryota > Viridiplantae > Streptophyta > Magnoliopsida > Poales > Poaceae > Oryza > Oryza officinalis. The sequence continues at coordinate 24,215,986 of BDMV01000003.1, read as the reverse complement.
GTACGACACAGCAGGGCATCAGAGTGGACAAGAGAAAATTACTTCCAATGGTAATAAAGCTCAGCTTCGAACTCCAAATGTTTATGCACCAACAGGGTTCTCATTTAATCCTTTTTTTTCCTCTCACCTTCATCAAACCAAGTATTATAAACCAAACGACCGTACAAACGCGTAAATCTATTCCTTTGAGCAGCCACACAAAAATACAAATATATACTGTTATAGCGCTGGAAATTTTGTTTTCAATGGCACCCCCCTTGACACATTACATACAGGAGACTATAACATCACACTCAAGTTGCTAACTCGTGCAAAGCGATACGATAAAACCCGTATTGGAGAACAAAAATAAATTTACATTCTCAACAGCAATTCCTACAAATGATTAACATGGATGGAAAAAGAATAACTACCAAGAATATACAATCGTGGAACTGAATGAACATCCTACCTTGGACTGTCCCAAGGAGAGGGCGGCTTGTTGTATGGAAAACCCTGAGAAGCAGATCCATGTCCTAAATCGAGACTATGGAGTTGTTCCATCAGTTGCGACCTCCGCTCTTTGAAGAAGTCTAGCCTAGTTGTCAGTTCTACCAAAGTGGAGGAGGCCACCATTGGTTGCCTCCCATAATCAACACCCTGCCATACGATAAAAATAAGAACATTCCTTTGGAGGATATTAGTAGTGCTAAATAGAGTGGCTGTGATTTCCCTAACCTCAGTTAACTTTGGGGCATTGATAGCCATAGCAGTGTTATCTGTTGGCATGCTCGTCGATGCTTCCATGCCTCTTGAATCGCTTGAAGATGCGTCCAAAGAGAGCTTGCGGGTGAGTGGCCTTGAAGAACCATAAGGTAGCACATGCTGCTTGATATTTCTCCATTGTGATGAGTCCACCGAGCTCTCCTGCCATGCCAAAATATGATCCGATGTTAGTCAGGGATACAATGCCAATATCGGATTAAAGTGAGTGTGTTTCCTTCAGTCCTTCTGGTGGAAACTCACAATATTATCATGCAAGAAATTGTTTAGGTACCAGAACCCACACATCAAAATAGAGCAATTATTATTTGTTTAGGAGACATGATCAATAGCAGTAATATCCGTTTCTAAAACTGAAAATGAGTAAAAACTAATAAAACAGTATAACAGAGCATTCTTGTTATGCTGATGTGCACAGGGTCTAGTTGGAATTGATATTCAACACACCTCTGTGTTGTTATTAAGCTCACAAAGTGTAGACTAAATAGTTCTTAACAAACCTCATTTCTCTGCTTCTCTTGGTTGCAGAAGGCAAGGTTCATGTCGAATCCTGGCTGAACAAAGTTCCTGGCACCAATAAAATAGTCAAAATAAGATACTCCTAAATCATTAAGCTCAGTAAAGCATATCCAATAGTCTCAATACATTGAGCTATCAATTAGTACTGCAAAGATTGTTTTCCAGTGAAATATTGTCCACAATCAGATTTCAAGTAAGCAACAGTTGCAGCATAATTCTGTGGCTGCATACCTGCAGCCACTCTTTACAGAGATGGGGCCACTTGGATGAAACAGAACAATAAACACAATTACAGAAAATCAAAAGGTGCCAAACCTACTGACCTAGCAACATCCATCAGTATAAATAGCAGTAGTAAAAAAGAAAACAACAGAATTGATTACTTACTGCTGTGAAAAATGGCCAGGAATACGGTGGTAACGATCATTTGCATCTACCATAGGGCTATACTGGTGTTGGCGCTGTTGGTTGAGTTGGAGATGAAGCTCTGCAACCTTCTGCTTTAACCTTGCAACATCAGCTTCAGCAAGAGCAATCTCCTCAAGCTCAGCTCTCGTCTTGAGAAAAACAATGAAGGAAAATGAGACTCCATAAAGTAATTCCATAAAGTAGAGCGGTCACTAGAGGTACCTTCGTGTCCATAGCACGTGAACTTGAAAACTGACTGGAAGACATGCTCAACCCAACCTCCAATGCAGCTCTAAGATCTCTCTCTGCCTGTAGTTGCTCTTGCAACCTAGACACCTATCAATATCCACAGTTGTAGAAATTACTGTCTGAATGTTTCAGTCACCACCAAATATATCACAACTGTTCAGCCAAAACCAAATGTAAGGGAAAGTATCGTTTTGGTTCCTCAGTCTATGGGCTATGGGTAAAAGTGACTTTTTGTGCAGGCATTATTGCATTTTAGTCCCTCAATTTTACAGCATTTCCCATGCAAGGGAACCTCAGCAACAAATTAATCAAGCTTATCTAGCCTCGTTCAAAAAACTGGTGGTAAACAGTCCAGGGCCTGGGACTGGTTAGGGGATGCTCACCAGCAGGAATGATGTTGAAATTATATTTATAATTTATAATTATTCCGACAGTTAACAATGCAGTAAAATCCAATAACTAGAAGGTTACTGTATTTCACTGATGAACGATAATTCCAGGACTACTAGGAACCCTGAACTGATTCAACGATAAGACAATGATAAGGCCCAAGGAGCTCAGTTCAAATGTCAGTGAGGGGATCCAAGTCTCTGCCAGGACCTCATTCTGCATTGCTGGAAATCCAGGCAAGAACCGGGATTTCTGTGTTTTGTATGTAACTAGTGCACAGTGAGGTTTGTGATTGCTATTTTCAAGGACTATAGACAATGCTGATGATTCAACGTGTAGAAAAAGAAGACACAAGCTTCAAGAAACACACAAAATAAAAGGCAAATGAAAAGAACGCTAGCTGCACAATGTCAATAAAACTAGGCAGTTTCAGCAAACCAGTGGGATGTTGGATTTCAAAGAATTCTAAGATTTAGAACCTGCCTAAGGGACAAAAAAAGGGTATCTTTCCCCAATATACTATAGTAAAACATATGCACTTGACCAAGCAAATTTGATGGGACAAGGGAATGCAACATACATCCTGTTCCAGGGCCAAACGACGTTCATGCAGTGCTTGTTTCCTTCTTTCCAAACTTGCCTGTAGAATTGCATTACCCCTAGCCTGAAAGCCACTCCTTGTTAGATTGCAAGCATAAAATAGAATACTCTTATGTGCATTTTATTCATATACCTCTTTGGCAATTCTGTTCTGCAGATCATTCTTTGCGATTTCGAGCCTTTGAATAGCAAGCCTGGAAGTTTTATTTGCATAGCAAAATTACAATCAATTAATCTATGGTATGCATATTCAACAAATGAACATCATTGTACAGTAGCAATATCAGCAGCCAGGAAGTGTCCTTAGCCAGATTAGTTAAAGGATTAGGTTAGGCTTAGTTAACTACCAAGTTATCGATCGATATAGGAAGGTTTGGGTGTTCAAGGTATTCCATTTTGACGACTACTAAGACTTCTGTTTCAGCCTCATTCGAAACAATGTTAGACCCTTAGGTTAATCCAAAGTTTCTCCATTTGGATAGGGGAATTCCTATTAATCTATCGACAACGTATTAGTTGGGAATATTAAATTGAGTTGTTAAGGGCATTATCATCCTTTTCAGCAGGCAACTAGGCAAGAAATGAAAATAGAAGTCTTTAGACTCCTCCCTTCTCAGCCAGAGGCCTCAGTGCCTTGGCAGCAGCAATGGAGGGTCAAGGAAGGGCAAGTGCTACAGCATTGGCAAACATTTCCACAGTCAATATAGAATGGCCTAATGCAATATAACTGCTGAGATTCACAACTATTAACAGCTAAACTCAACGAAACAGCAGTGTAAACAAAAATGACTGGTTGGTGCTTTAGTGGCTAGGGCTTACTCTTCTTCACCAGATGAGTCAACTGATTCTGAGTGTTGACTCTTTCTTGCCTGCATAAAACATGCATATAGAACTCAGAACAGAATAAGGTTTCTAATAATTACAGAAACAACTTCAGGAACAATATGGAGCCAACTAAACCATAATTCGATGGAGTAGGAAGGTGGAACAGCAATGCACTATTCATACTCAGTAGGTCCAAAAAAAGGCAGAAAAAAATAAACATAGCTAGGTTTTTCTTACATTATTCCTCCCCCAGAAGTTACTGCGTTTCACATGTGGGTGAGATCCATTGATTTTGGCTGGCTGTCTGCTTTCTACAGAATATTCACCACTGTGATTAGCTAAAGATATTCCAGGATCCAAAGAAGAAAGTATTTCTCCCATAGACAGTGGAGTCTCATGACTAGATATTGGGTTAGAAGGATTCTTTTCACTCAGCAATGTTTCCATATATGCTGAACCATTTTCAGTTGAACGACTTTTTGGACCATTGCTTAAATCAATCTTTACTTCCACTGCCTTGGCATCTTCAGAACGTTCAGCATCTGAATCATCAGCATGAACAACCTGTTCAATTAGGTGAAGATAAGAAATAAAGTATTAAGATTGGGACATTCAAAAGTGCACAGAAATAAAATTAAGAATTGCCTCTCAACACAGAGTATTGAAGCTAGAAAGGGAATTGCACAAATGAGATACTCATATAACCTAGAAATACAACCACCAAAACTTCAAGACATCCATGGAACAAGGTAATATTCTAAAGTGGAAGATCTATACGCTGAAGCTTTTAACAGAAGATGACAGCCTTCAGGGTTTTATTACCATCAATATAACCATAATGGATCCATGCCGCATGCTCTAATCCATAAAATACAAGGAATTGGAAATTTACAAGCATAACCCAGACTGGCATGATTAAATAATAGTGCAAGATGACAAAAACAATAAGCAAAGGTTCTCAAAATATCGTTTATTAGTTTTTTCTGAACCCAGAGGCAGTTTATCGCTTGGCAGGACACAGCTGGGTTCTAAGTTTGCATGCATTCAAACTCATTGGCTGACCAGGTCAAATGGTTTTTAGAAACCATATTTGTTCAGACCTAACAACAAAGATTTCACCCAATTCTTTCGTATCTGTATTGATATCTACTGGCAGGGGTCAAAATGGGTAATCCTATCACATCCTTTGGTCCTCCAATAAAACTACAGCAATTACATTTAAATTACATATTCACAGTTTGCAGCTGAAAATGTACTGGTGTCCAAAAAACAAGTTCCTCGTAGATGTACAACAACTCAACAGGAACTACTTTTAATGCCCTACTAGTTTTTATCTTAATTCTTAAAACCATAAAAAGGCATACTTATACACGTCCAATAATAAATAACAGCAGTAATAACCAGATTAGAGATTTAAAAAGTAGGAAGCATATCAAAACCTTGTAGTCATAGAGGTCACTGCCAGCATATCCACTGCTCTCACTCAGTTTTCCACTAAGTATTCGTTCTGCTCCATTGTCATCATCCATTTCCTGATCTACATCATTTTCAGCATCATGAAATCCATTACCCTTGACATCCAAATTTACATCATCTGTTGATGCCTCACTACCGCTATCTTCAATTTGAGACTCTGGCGACAGGGAGCATCTAAGGTTGTGTTCACCCTGTAAAAATTATAAATATGAATGATCAATAGATTAGTGTTGTCTTTATTTCTAGTTCACATTTCAAAATCTGTTCTACACAGAAAAGAAAAAGGCATAGCTTCCAGCAGACAGATTCCAATGAAAAAGAATTAGTGCAACTGTTGATGTGAAGTATTGTTAGCTTTTCGATGGATAATGGTAATATCAACAGATTGTTCACAGGAAAGGTGAATCCGCAAAAGGAGTTGAGAATCTTACATCAAATATACTCTCGTATTCCTCTAAGAGAGTTGTGACGATGCCTTGAGCACTGTTAGCGGCATTTGCAGCAGCAAGAAGCTGTGCAGAATCATCGGCATCCATATCAAATACCTCATCCATTTCACATTCACCAGCAAGAAGTGGACGCAACAACAGAGGAGCCATACAGGCAGCAACTGCTGATGCCGTCATTCGGTTCTCGGAAGTATGAGAAGCGACAGTATACATCATTTTCAAAATTCTGCAAATAAAATCTTAATTAGGAAAAGGAGTTTTTGACATATGATTATTATCCTAATTCTAATTGATCAAACAAGACATCTAGACAAAGATTACTGAGGTATTGCTACTTCAAACTTAAAAATCAACCAAGGCTATAATAACCAGGTTAGTATATGGTCTATTCCGTAAGGGTTTCAAAAATCAAATTATGGAAGGTACTCTTACGCTTCACCCTTTGAGAACTGCACAAAGTTTGAAGCATAAATCAAGGGTGGATTCCAACTACTTACCCTTCACTAGTGCTTCAAGATTTGTGTAACTTGTAACAAGGTTTTTAACCCATAAACAGTATAAATCATTTAGCATAAGCTGGCAGACTTGAAGCCCAAGCGGGAGCAATAAAACTTCCTAGAACATTTAGATGCAATCCAGTATAACAAAAAAAGAAAAACAGAAAAAAATTGATATGAGGAAACCGTGAAACTAACCTCTGCAGTAACCGCCGATTAGGCTCTGGAAATGTCTCAGCTATAGCTGAGCGCATAGCATTTATCCGAGCATCCTTAGTCTCCAGCCCTAGGCAAGTAAAGCAGAAGAGAGACAGTTAGTCAAATAAAAAGGCAGCAAAGGAAATGAGAAAGCATGTAAGATCTTAGCGATAAATGTACATCAACTAGCATCTTAGATGCTTGGCTAGATCAACTAAAATTCAGAGGCAAAGAATACACGGGAATAGAGGAGCATACTATGAAACTATATAGAAATAAAATCATCGGCCATACAAGGGGACATGCCGATGCCAGGCACTTTTGAGCAACTACATGATTCAAACGATAATTATCCCCATTTCCACAGTTATCTACAGACTTCCTGGAATAGAGTGAGATGGAATTAAATTGTAAGCGATACACAACAGGAACCTAGGTGTGTTTCCTAATATCCTATGCATATGTCAACACTCAACAGTGACAGAATATACTAGAGCAATAACATTTAGTTTAAACTGAATAGAACACTTACGAAAAGCTTCCAATAATGCTGTACAGCAAGAAGCAGGAACTGGAGAGGATGGTAGCTCTCGGAGAACATGCTGCAGAGATGTTTACATGAACATACAGTTAGGGGTACAGTGACAAAAAACTGCAGAGAAGGGATTATTCAAGCTCCCAGCACAAAAAAGAAGGGGTACAGTGACAGAGTTACCTTTACACAATCACCAACAATGTGAGAATCTTCATCCGGTGCGAACTCCGTCCTTCCTGGTAGGGGATATAAACAGGCTCAATAATGGAACCGTATGCAAATCAATCAATAAGCGAAGACAAAAAAAACAGAGCTACCAATACCATCAAATTAAGCATACTAGTCACAGAATAAACTAAGAAATGGTTCAACCTTGCTCGTATTCCTGCAATCTCCTGTCAACCTCCTCTACATCTGCAGCCTGGCGTAGAATTCCTTCCACCTTTATCCCTACAAGAAAAGATTAATGTAACTATTGTACATTGTACAGATGTTAAACTAGCAGTACTCCAGGTTCTAAAGATGGTGCTAGTTAAAAATTATTTGTGCACCCACCATATTTCTCAAGAAAGCGCAGAGCTTTTTCTAGAAAAGAAGGGCTTCCATCAATATCCTCAAGTGCAAGAAGGATTGGCCTGCCAACAACTAACGACTTGATTGGCCTCTTCTCTCTCCCTGCAAATAATTGGAAAGGCATGATTTAACAACAAACAAGGTTGCAATGTTTAGGAGAAGAAAAAAATGAAATAGCATAAATAGACCAACAATTTGGGATAGCTCCATCGTATGTGTCAGTCGTTTCATTACGAAAGATCCCATTATGTCCCATCACAAGAGCTGCATTTGGAGCCTGCGCAAGAGCCTCTTCTAATGCTGTTTTCCACTCAAATAAATCTTCAGAAGTTTCTGCCTGTATTAAGCAAATGTACAACATTCAGAAAATACTAATAAGGAGTAAGGAGCATGAACATGTGTCTAATCATTCAATCTCTCATCTGTGTTGAGATGATCCAATTATTAAGTAGGAAAGGAGAAACCATCTTACCTTAAGGGTGAATGCACGGCCATCACGGCCATCTGGGAAAAGGACAGTCAATAACTTCTTGTCTTCTCTGACTACCACACTGCAAATGATAAGAGCTTTTAATACAGTATTATTTCCGTACATCCTAAAAAGGAAAGAAAATCTCAAGAATGAGGTAAATACCTCCCAGAATTATTCAAGTCAATTCCTCCCAGAGTAACATTCACTTCACCACCTCTCTGGGGCAAGGTACTCTTCAATGTCAACAAAAGGTTTATCAAGAATTAGGAAATGGTTGTTGTTACACAAGATATAACTGCACTAGTGGGTGGGTGGGGGAGAGAGAGAGAGAGAGAGAGAGAGAGGAAGGACTCATTAAATAATTCAACTCAACTCCCTATCAAAAATAGAAAAAGGAAATGCACATCAATTGGGAGAAAACAAGTTAGTAAAAAATTAAGACAGGAGAGCTTATATAACCGAAGCATGTTGTGTAATTGATTTGTTATCAGCACTAGATGTTGAAAACTCATGCATTTCAAAGTATTGCACACATGCAAAAAATGGGTCAAAAATATAAACCATATATTATTAACTATCAAATTATTTGTGCACGGCAAGGTGGCAATGCACATAATTTTTTCCCTAGTAGGACTTGTCTTAACCTACTGATCGACAAGCAGAACCATTTATAGCAGTTTCAACAATTAAGAATGATGGCACTTAAAGCCAAATAATCACATTCTGTTGTGGTTATGCTTTTGCAGGAAAAAGTTCATATGCTATAGTTCATCTATAACATCAACTAAATTCAGTGCTCTGAGAAACAAGTTATGTAAAGGTATACCAGGCTAATTATTGACTTCTCAAGCAAAGGAAACATATAATCATAGAAATACTAACAGGATCACTCTTGAAGAAAACCAATGATGTTCGTGTGAGGATGAACCACCGTTTTTTCCATGATTTCCACCCAATTCCTGAAAATTACATATAAAAAGAGTTTTATTTACTATAAAAGAATATGATATCATATTAGAAAGTTGTAAAAGACATACCAAAAATAGACAATGTGATACTGACTCACAACACATGATTTAATTCAAATATGAAAGGGTGATTTTGGTAGATTAACTAAATTACAATTCATAGGAATCAATCTGCTCAGGAAAATCATGATTCAGCTGGCAGGAGTCATATTTGGCACTCTAATTGAATTTCTGCACATAAAGCAATCCAAACTATCATTTGGTTCGGATTTTGGAGCCTTCCCCGAGGCAACAGATTTATCTTTCCCACGTAAGTTGGTGACAAAGGCATGATACAAGCATATCTAACTTTGAGAAAAGTTATTCTCTAGATAATTCCTGGATTCATATAGTTCCTTTGTGAGCACGTGATTGCTAGCAAGATACTTCAACCTGATTAACCTATGTTGGAAATTACAGAACATATGTTCCTCCCCCTTCGCTTATAATCCAAGCAACCAAGAAACGTCAAGGAAATAATCAGTATCACAAAAAAGAAGAGTATTATGGCATCCTCTATATGATGATGGTGTCGCCATTCATCACCAAAAATATGTGAGCATTGCCTCGATTCTTTGAAGAATTCAAACAGAGACACAAGAGAAAATGGGAATACTTGGACTAACTTTACATGTTTACATCACATAAACGGCCTGAAACAACTTATCATACATGTGACAGAGGTAGAGATCAAGAATGTACCCTTTGATGAAATGAAGAGAGGTCCACTCTTGAAAACCTGGTTAGCACACTAGTTGAGATCAGAAATGTGAACGGGACAATAATATTAAATATACTAAGAGATTTCAATTCCTAGCAAGTACGTAATATGTATATAGACAAACATTCAAAATTCATAGTAGATGAAATGGAAAGGAATTGTATATCCAATACATGATCACATTGTTAATTAACTCTTGTGTGTTCAACTCTAGTGCTAACTAAAACATACTGCTTTATGCTCAACATGATGAATAAAAACAGTTCCAAGAATTCCCAAATTAATTTTCTGGATAAAATCACTGTACATGGACCTAAAAAAGTGAATATGATTAGGTTTTCATTACTAAAAGTTGCATCCTGTGATGGCATGATAACAAAATTTGTGTTAATGGTAATGTCATAGTATTATTGGAATTTGATCTTCTAGATATAGACGAGGTGAGCGCAGCAGGTAGAATCTAGATTGATGCTAAGATGTCTACTTCCATCTTGCTTTATAAAGAGTTAGGACTTGGGGTAACTGAACTACTGAAGTTGATCAATTTAACATGTCATCTGATCTGAGTTTACATGCATGTTTATTTACAATTTACTAATGTAATGGGAAGCCACGCAGAAAGCTTTAAGCACATTCATGAAATGCATATCAGCATATGCTATGTAGCCTAATAGACATCAAACCATTTAGAATTCCCCAAATTTAGTTTCACGAAATAATAGATGTATCTGCATGTGTGAGCTTCCGAAAGTCTACTCCCTCCTTGTGCTGACAGCTGATCATGTTCCAACCAGATATTCTTTCTTCCTTTCTTACCTGTCCACCACTCCACCCTGCTCTTATCATTTTTGCTCCAAATTATCCTTCACGGTTACCATGCCACAAATCTCCCGCCCTCAGATTCTCTCTCCACTCAGGCCCCAATTCATGCGTGTCACCGTCACGTCAAAACCCATGCAACATCTGACACACCATTCAGCCGTAATCAGAGCCAATCTCAAGTCAAAACCAGACAAGCTTCATGATGCCCCCATCGACATTCGGCAAGCATCAAAACCTCCACAAACGTAGCTTCATTTCCTATCCATCGCATGTTCCGGTGATTATCCTAAGCTGCATTGCCAGTACCCCGCCAGTATGACCATCCGTATGAGGAAATCGAAGCTCGTGGTAACCCCAAAAAAGGCTGTTCATCTGATGCAAACCGACTGAAGTCGAAACCTTCCTATTAATAGCAGCGACGCAGCATGTCCCTGCCAGCAAGGCCAGTCTAGAGCAGAAGCTTGCGAACGGCGGGAACACGAAACCGAGATGCCCCCGTAAGCATCAGATACCAAAACCCACCCCAAACGCCCCCAAGCCACCACCCGCCCATCCCGCACGCAAGGAAGCTAGCTAGCTAAGCCCAGTACTCCACGGAGAGGAGAACGCGACGTGACGCACCGTGTTCCCGCTGGCCGCCGGCGCGCCCGCCCGCTGGTACCGGTCGAACGCCCCGCCCGCCGCCGGCGCGGACGACATCCCTTCCTCCTCCTCCTCCCCCCACTCAGCGCCGCCTCAGATCGGGCCCCGCTCCCCGCGCTACAGCGGCCGCATTGGATCCGGTCGCGTACGGAGCGCGTGGGGGTGGGTCTAGGGTTTGGGTTTTAGCGCCGCGGTGGCTCGCCGTCACAGGAAGGAGACGGAGACGGGGATTCGGACGGCGGCGGAGGCGGCGGCGGTGGCGGTGGTACGGCGGCGACGGGGGGGAAGGAAAGCGAGGCGGATGGATGGGCACAGCGCAGAGAGAGGAGTAGGATGCCGTTGTGTTGTGATGGGCGCTCCGCTTTGGCAGCTGGCTTGCTTTGGAGCCTTTTGCTCGCTCGTGTGCGTGCTCCGTTGTATCGTACGCTTGCTTGGGTTGGGTTGGGTCGGGTAGCTGGCCTGGAGCAAGTACTAGTAGCGCGACAGTATACACAGACTGGTTAGGTGATGTTTGGTTGGTGTGGGTTTTAGCGGCTACACTGCTACAGTGTGCGCCGGAATCGTCTCGGCAATTCTGTTATGGATTAGTACTAAAATAGAAGCAATTTAATCGAGACAGGTGTCACTTGGGATACGAGGATAGCATTGTATCATTCGGATAACCTTCACAATTAATGTTGATGGGTATCATAACGTGATATCGATAACTTGGTACTAGGTCGAAAAATTAGGTTCTACTAATTGATGTTAGGATGAAATTAAGAATTAAAAATTGATGTTATCGGTATTAGGATATGATCTTGCTCACACTTTACGTAACAACGCATTATGAGTTTATGACTGATACTATAGAAAATATAATCACTCCATACTCTCTCTACGTATAAGGGCATCCTCAATCCTAGTTCCATTCATGCATGCCGCGAAAGACGCACGAATCTTTGATTCAATAGCTGCAGTGCTAACATCTTTTGGTGGAATCCACGTGAATAAATCTCTCTTCAATCACCTTTGTCGATCCTCCTCGCGTGAGTTTGAGACAAACTACATGTGTCTATTCATCTCTCGTCTGCAAAAGTTATTTTTTAAAACGACAGAGTTTGACTCTAGAGGTTGATTTTATCTCTAACATCACAATTGATGGCCACAGTGTGTTTTGTTCAATTCTTTTTGATCATTGTTTGATTTACGCTCACACCAGAGCTAGGTTAAGAGGTTTTAGTTTTTAAATGGAGGGCAATATAAGAGGATTTAGTTATATGGAGAGTTGCTGAGTGAATCGTGGGATGGTTGTTTCTTTTTTTTATCTCAAATTATGGCATCCTTTCACCATTGATTATTTTTCCATATCAATCTTCTTTATAGAATCGTGGGTGTTCTTGAACACCTAGATTGCTACAAGATTTTGTGCATTGATTACTCCGTTTCTGTCTCACTCATGTCATGTTGTGACTACGTCTTATGATTAAGTGTCAATCACAAAGGTATGAAAATGTGAATGCGTAATGAGCTAAGACCCAGGACATCGACAGAAATGAAAGGAACGCAACAAAAATCTAATCAATGTTAGCCATCAAAAAGTACATTGATGCACCATTAATTATTCCTACAAAGTGGGGAGGAAAATATAGGTGCACTAAAGTTTAATGTTACGAATTGTCAATTTATTAGCTAGTATTTGTATTTGTAGTTGTAGGACAACAGGTGAAAACCATAAAATAAGTGAAAACCCGTGAAAATCGGATCTAAAAGTTTTCTGAATTTATATTATAAAAAAACTACTAAGACAAGAATAAGAATGAACTACATTACCATCAAATATCAAGTCTAAAATCAACTTTATTTTTAAGGGAAAAAACAAATTTCAGGCAAAATAGTAGGACACTATGTATTAAGGTTGATGTATTCATGAGTACTTATATACCATTTCCTTCTGGCTTACTTTGGGAAGATTCTTTGTTATAATAACGACCAATTTATATTGTTTCAAAGCAACTAAATAGGCGCTGCAAAAAAGGAGAAAAAAGCAACTACTACGCACTCACTCCTAGCTGATAATATTAGTCGTTTTGGATAAAGGTAAAATCAAACTTTAAAATCTTTGACTATAAATAATTTCTAAAATATTTATCTTAGAAATATGAAAACCATATGTGTAGATTAGTCTTAAAAAGTACTTCAATAAAATCATATATTTATTGATATTTCTATATATATTATAATAGAAAATAGTTGTCAAAGTTATTTTTTGATATCATGTCTTTCTTCAAAACGACGAGTATTATCAACCTGAAGGGAGCAGATAGAAAACACGTGCAAATGTTAATTAGTTTTTTTTCCATATATAACATTATTGGTTATTACATTAGCACTTTTTTACATTGTCATCGAAACTTATCAGTATTTGTGTTGGGTTACCTGAAAACTATCTATCTATCTATTTTTCTGCATTATGCCATTTTATTATAAAATAAGAAAGGTCACTATGCCGTACTCTTGTTGTCACGAAATATAACAACCTAAGATTAAATATTAAATGTGACATCATTTATAGTGTACTTTCTCCGTCCCATAAAAAACACATTCTTCGGTTTTTGTGTCCAACGTTTGACTCTTCGTCTTATTTAAAAAAAATTTATGATTAGTATTTTTATTGTTATTAGATGATAAAACATGAATACTACTTTATGTGTGACTTATTTTTTTTAATTTTTTCATAAATTTTTCAAATAAAACGGACGGTCAACGTTGGACACAAAAACCGAAGAATACGTTTTTTATGGGACGGAGGGAGTACTTATTATGTGCAGTACTAACAAGACAGAGACAAAAAAAAATGACATTTGCAGATTATTAAATCCTTTAATAAATGTTTGGTGCCGATTTTTGTTTAATTAAAAAGTGGCAGTTGCTGGCTGGCTTGATGGGCCTTACGTCCCGCCGCGCCAACGGCCCGTGGGGGTCACCACCACCTTTTCCTTCCCTTTGTTTTGTTCTCTCCTCAGCTTCTTGTCCCTTTGCTAGTTTGCTCGCCTAGCAACTCCGGCCGGTGGCGGCCACCGGAGCGCGTCTCTATGTACGCACGTTAACTACTTTCTTATCATATTACAAAATGTTTTGGTCTTTCGATATCTCATTTAGATCCAATGATAACATACATATAAATATAATACGTAAACACATAGATTTATACACGAATCTATTAAAAACTCAAAACATTTTATAATGAGAAACAAAGGAAAAACTTAAAACTAGTAGCCATTTGGTTTTTGCAAAACAGAAGCTAAATCCTTTTACGACATTTTTAGTTATCTTGGTTTTTTCATGGTGTGACACAAATGAGAGGAGATGAAATACGATAGCTTTGGTTGAAATTAATCAGTGGTATGGTCACTTTGTGTGTTTCTCCGTGAAGATTATGGGTATCATATACCCACATGACTGGTCTATCCGACTGAATATACGGGATAATTATATATGCAAAATATGTAACGGACCATGATTCATGTATTACGTTTTCTTGTGTATTAAGGAATGGCCTAAAGTTTTGGTTTTGGTAATATTGTAAAGTAGATTTAGGAAACCGATACCGTATCTGGTTAGTTTTTATCTTTGTAATCCTGCTCTCTCAACCTATATAAGATGGACAGGAGGCACTCCAAGAACATATTCACAACCCGATCATTAGATCAATACAACATCCAGCGGATACAATATCTGAAACAGAAGTAGAGTATTACTTTTCGTCGAGAAGGCTTAAACTTGTCTAAACTTTTTCTTTACATCCATTCATTTTAGATCTCTTATGTCACCCTCTTTCATTATTGTCGATTTCTAGATTCCACATTCTTTGACCGGTCAGAAACCAATGTTGGTTTAGTGCTAAGTACATACAGTTTATGCTTGTCTCGATTAGTTCTTTTTCTGTTCATCGTTGGCTCCTTGTTGTCCCGAAGTGAATTGTCAACTTTCTAAGAGAAATAATGAGCTCACAACATCATTCGGACAACGAAAAAAATGCATACATGATACATGCAAGAAAAGCATGGAAAGCCAGATGATATAATTGCCATGTGAGCACTCGCTTTGAACCTTTTTGTGAAAAAACAGGATCCAAAATGGCTTTCGCTCTCGCCTCCCACAGGAGGGGGGAAAGGTTTGCATTTTGTTGTATTGCAAACAACAGATTCTAGTACATTAATCATGCATCAACAACCAATGACCAACCTGGATCTCATTGTCTCTCTCACAGAGAGAGAGAGGACATAGATATGTACTAATTAACTTCTGTAATGTTTCAGTAAAATTTTATTTCTGCATACTTAGTAGTACATGTCAATCTGCAGTGCATCACATGGTGCCATTAATCTCGACCTATCCAGTATCCAGGGACCAGGATGCAGCCACCATATTAGCTTATTTGTACATGAGATCGTAGCTGAGTTCAATTAACCGTTTCAGTTACGACGTAACTGCGGCGCACTGATGATCAGTGTTAAGTCGCTGATGCATCCATCCGAGGTACAAAAATGTCCCGGCAAGAATGCCATGAATGAGTTCTGGGTCCATTTTGTTTTTTTGGTCTGTTGGACCCGCGTGTAGCTCTGGCAATGGGACTACATGCCAACTATACGGATGCAATGCGAGAGCTGAACAATAATGCCCTCCTTGTACGATTTGGTAATGCTCCTTAGGCTGAGTTCTTTCTCCCATCTTTTCAACTCACCACACTTTTTTTCACGTGTATATTTTTCAAACTATTAAATGGTGTGTTTTTTTAAAAAATTTTCTATACAAAAGTTGCTCAAAAAATCAAATTAATCCATTTTTTTTAAAAAAATTAGTTAATACTTAATTAATCACGTGCTAATGGACCGTTTCATTTTCCGTGTTTACTGTGTGCAGCCTTACTACGGTTTGGTCGCGTGGTGACTCGTGTTCGGTGTTTATCACGGGAAAAATAATTTACTACAGAAACATTATTTTCAACAAACTATATAAATAATATTTCATTCATCTCAAAATATAAAAGATTTTCATTGCATAAGACATATATCTAAATTTGTATGTCACATTCAATCAAAATTTTTTATATTTTAGAATGAAGAAGTATTTATACTACTATAAAAACACGGTTGTTTTTCTTTCTCTCACGTTATAGACACACGTACACAACCACCCATCCTCAGTAAAACTAGAAAAACAATCAAGTGGGTTGGTTAAAAAAATCAGAAAAAACCAATTAATTGTTTTAAAAAGAACAGTTGAATAGGTCTGTGCATACTGAGTGCCTGTTTGGTACGGTTCAGCTTCAGCTTCGGGCTGGAGCCCAATTAAACAGTTTTAGCTCCATCTAAAATAAAAGTAAAGTTGGGTGAAAAGCTCTCACAAAATAAAGCTGGATTTAGTTTGCTCCACAACTCTACTTCAAACCTATCCAAACCCAACTCCTGAAATTAAATAACTCCTGAAATTAAATTTAGGAGTTAGAGCTCTACCAAACGGGTCTAAAAAACCGTATTTTGCCACGGTTTTGTTTGGCGTTACAGTTGACTATGATAATTTATTACTCTCTCCATCTTAAATTATAAGGCCTATATTTTTTACACGATCTTTAATGACATATTTTGATCATTAATTTATTATTATATGTTATGTTTTCAATGAATATAAAATTAGCATAACTTGAAAGTACTTCAACCTAATGATATAATGTGCATAATACTTAGCATAGATAAAAGAGTAGAATTTATTTTAGATATTTTATAGTTTCATTGTTTTTTCAGTATCAGTCATAACTAAAATTTAAATATTTAGAGTCGATTTTGGTGTTTCTTTATCGTGGTTTATTTTTCAATATTAGCTTTTAAGTCACTAAAAACACATATGTAAAATTTTTTCTCACAAATTATTTTGTCACTAATAAATGTTAGCACTTATAATCATTTTGAAGCAAAAACGATGGGGTTATAATATGTTTGGCAATTTGTTTTTATTTTATTTAATTTGCAAACTAGTATTATTGTCTTTCGAAGATTTTAAACAAATAGTAGAGAGATGACAATATATCTATATTTTTTTTAAAATAAATTATCTCAAAACTTGCATCCAGATGAGAACCTTTTACTATGGTAAAACGATGCTGCCATGCAATTAAAAACCATGGGCGTGGCACCAATTTGACCAAAAGATCTATTCTAAAAAATAAGTTTCAGAAGTTTTAATTTTTAAAATCTAAATGAAAAGGATTTTTTTTTGAAAAAATGTCCTACTAATAACCCTGTAGCATGGAGGACCTCTGCCGCTTCAAAATAGGAGCGACAAATTGCCAGTTCAACTGAATTAAATTACCCTTTGAACTCAAATAGAAATTGCTTCAAAGGTCTTGATATATCACTGAGAATAATGGGCATTTTCATGGTTATTTCAATTCTTTTAACAAAGCATGCCAGGGGCTGTACTACCAAACAAAGAAAGTGATTTTATCGACTGATTATGGGGGTAAATTATACATCAAGGTAACTCTTTATGCTGTTGTTGGAATCAACTCGATGGGGAGAGTCCATAGATACTGGACTTAGAAACTCTCCTCCCTCTGGAAAAGTATCGAACCAATCATAACTGCGATTCCAGTCACCGCAATTGTGAAGAGCAGACGCTTGTGCTGTGCACCATGCATAGGCCGTGGTGGTCTTACTGGCGGAGGAGGACGCACTTCCCTCTCTGGAATGGTTCGGGCACTGAAAGTTGAAGCATCTTATCAGTACAAGGTCTGTAGTACTTCACATGTGGACTAGTAAAAATGCTAGTAACATCTTGCTAATCATGAAAGGTATAAACAAGAAGCATCAGGATACAAAGCACCGGTTCCATTACTCTGATACACATTAAGGGTGAGTTCTTCGCACAATTTTCCCAACTCACACCTCTCTTTTTCTGCGCGCACGCTTTTCAAACTGCTAAACGGTGTGTTTTTTGCAAAAAGTTTCTATACAAAAGTTGCTTTAAAAAATCATATTAATCCATTTTTCAAAAAAAAAAGTAAATACTTAATTAATCATGTGCTAATGAGACACTCCGTTTTCCGTGCGAAGGGAATTTCTTCCCAACACAACCAAAAGAACACACCCTAACATCTTGAAAGAAGTGGGGAACATCTAATTGAAATATTGAATGGATCTGACCCACATTGACTAAGCATGAAGGGATCAAGGCTCAAATGCTACGCGTATATGACTTGTATAAAATACATTGCAATAATTTAGCTTGAGAAAATCCACCTTCACTGAAAATTCAGCATGTGTTAAGAGAAATGCCTAAGAATTTACCTTGATGACTGTGCAGAAGCATTTATATTTGCATGACACTGTATTTCATGCCCAATCCATTCACGTAGTCTAATATACTTCTTGCACGTTTGACAAAATTCTGTTCGATTTCCACATACATCCTGCATCTCAAACTAGTATGATTATAAAACATATATTTACTACTTAAAAAAAGCAGTTGGGGTGATGGCTTGATCTTTTGTGGCTACATACATATGAGGACTTGTATGAGTTATTTGTACTGTCTTTTGTAAAAAAAAGATGCATTCTTTACATATTGTGTATTATAAGGTATTTGGTTGATGCCATATAGTCCTGTGTATAATTTTCAGAATCAAGGGCAATTATTTGTGCAATTAGCTTTAGATCTTATAATATATTTACTTGTTATAAATCGAAGGCATGGACATACTGTTAGTAAAAAAAATGATTGTCTCAAGGTAAACAGCAAAACAGCACCTGATGTTCATGAAGCTCAACCGCAGGCAACTCAAACTCACAATATTCACATGCGACAATCCTTTGTGGGCACTGTTCACTTTTATGAAGATCCCAGATCTCACGTGTTATGGTTTCCTTGCAAAGAGTGCAATTTACCTGCATGTAACATGATAAGAGTGAGTATACATTGCCCAAAAAATACAATTGCTCCACAGATCATGGAACATGTAAATTCTAATCTTCTTACTAGAGTATATGGAATCATAATGTAGCGTCAGTTCCAGGATTCAGTTGGTATGCAAAAATATCAGGCACTTGGCAAACATAACAGAACATGTATCCAGTTGTAAGTACAACAAAAAGCTTACAGATGAAGCATAGTTACCACAACCATGGTATATGGGGTTTGTGGTGTGCAATTAGTTATTCCACAAAAAAAAAAAGCCACACCGTCCCACCATGAACCAGCATGCCACGGTGCCTCACTCTTGGTCCTCTAGTCCTGCTTCTTCGGTTCTACCCTTCCCCTTCTTTTCCTTTGTAACGAGATTCTGGAATCTGGATACAATCCAGGAAGCGCTTCTGATGCCTCTTATCATTGGCATGGTGGCTTTGAATAGCAGAGACAACAGTGGCTTCAGCGAACAACATGTGAGGAAATCATGGTATTGACAGACATACTGACACAAGAAGCAACGGCTGTAGCTACAGTTCGTGCTCCCTCTTCCCCTCCCCTCCTCTCCTCTGCCCGTTGGTTCATGGGGTCACTGATTTGGCCAATTCGTGCAGTTCAGGTGTCGTTCCATGGCAAGTCGCAGGCATAATGCAATTCAGTTCATGCAATCAAACATGTGGCCTCATGGCATGATTTTGGTAGCTACAAAACGAAATTGTGGTTGTTTATAACTTTGAACCAAACACATTTAGTTTTTATTATTGCTGCATGCTTTGCTTGCTTCAATAACCAGTCATCCCTCTAGGGAAAGAGTTTAAGAATATTAAAGCTTATTGTGAAGAGTAAATATGTACCTATGATCAATTAATTTATAGGGTGGAGATCTCATCATCCAACTCTGGTAGTGATATATTCAGTAGAGGAGGCAATCTCATGTTCATTATAACCTACTTCTGTACAGCGGATATGTTACGCTAATGACCAATGGTAAGTAATTTTAATATGTACACATTAAATTTTATGCGTTCATTCATGGAGAGTGCCACAAGCTAGTGAAAAGAAGCCATGTTCTTCAGGAGTTAATGACGACCGAAGGTCCCATTAACAGAGTTACAGAGGAGATGCCAGATGTGCAGGGATCTTGGGCCACTGTCAAAACCTATTTCAGTTTTGATTATGTAACAGAGAAATAGGCTATATTCACCTTTCAAAATAAAAAAAGGTTTAATCCCATCCCTCGAATTGCATCAAATAATACAATTTTCTAAGAGTAACAAAAGAAAGTCCTAATTGGTGCAGTCAACTGTCAAGTGCCAAAAGATTGCTCAACTGAGTCCTAAGATAAAGAAACAGATAACACTGAAATGGAAACATCCAAAGCAGATCACAACGATGGTATAATGTTTTGAAAGTCCAAAACTTAAGATTTATGATGAGGTTTCGAACATACTGGAGCATGGCTTTCATTGTAGTGTTCCTCCATAAGCTTTCTGGCCACCATTTCTCCACAGTGTTCACACTTTTGAAGGTTACGAGCACAGTGTGCCGAATGTAAGTCAATGTTCGATGATGGAATTTCTCGCTGGCTGAAAAAGAAAGAACACGTAAACAAAACTAAAATTGGTATTTACCATCCAACGTGGCAAATGAAGAATGGGTGTGATGCTCACGAAATCAGCACATTAGCACTGCACCACATATCATCAATTGTGTTGAACTAGCCTTGACTAAGGGTAGCAGGTAGAAAAATTCTGAAATTAAAAGCTGCTGATCCCATAGCACTCCAACTAATATCATGCATCTTTTTTTATGTGATTAGAAACAAACCCAGAAGGTGTAAAAGCAAGCAAAATACATATCACATTAATACAAAGAAATGCATCAGCAGTGCTCTGGTGCTAATTACCCCAAACCATATGATCCATTATTATCCATTTGGTTTCTCCAAATAGTACTGGGTTAGTTTGATGAAACAATGGTCTACAAACATATAAACCCAGTCCAAGCACTATCCCCAGTTCCGTAAGCGCACTAACCAAGCATAAAAGGAGCCCTATTCTCCTGAAACCAAATTGATGGTTTCTAACGCAATCGGGGCTATCTCAGTTCAATTCATCAGGGAGCTATCTCAGTTCAATTGTAAGGGTATAAGCAGTTGCTTCTGCTGAGTGCTAACATTTTCCAGATAAAAGTCCCAGCATAACTAAATTTTGCTAAACTCGCTAGTGATTACCACCTATGTACTTGCCTGTTTCGTGGACCAATAAATAGATTCTCTCTCATTTCTTTTGGAACACAATATTAATTGTCTCATGAGCTATGATCCATTACATATTTATATACATTGCAACGATCGAGAAGCCTCTATTCAATCTCGATGAAGCAAACGCTCATCAAATCAACCGGATCCTCATCCTCCCCACCCCACCTCAGATCCACTCCCGCACGAGATCAACAACGAATCAGAGCAGCCTCACCCCCACCGACACGCCCCACGGGCGGGACACATGCACATCAAAAAGCAACAAACAAACCGACCGAGAGAGGGAGTGGTGGGGGATCGCATCGCACGAACCAGTGGGCGCAGGTGGATGTGGCGGCGGCGAGGGCGGCGGAGGGATCGGAGCCGGTGTCGGCCGCCGCTGCCATATCGGCTCGCTGTGGTGGTGCGGGGCGCCGCGCGGGCCGGAGACGGAGGCGGAATCCGTCCGCCGCCTCACCGCTTCTGCCTGGCGCCGATCGAGCAGCCGACGACGCGCCGAGGTTGGGTGGGTGGCCGGAGGATTCGAGGAAGGGGGAGTTTGGTGGGGGTGGAGGAGAAAACGAGGCGAGAGAGGAGAGGGAGGAGTCGCGTGGGGAGGAGGGGAGAGAATTTATGAGGGGGGGGGGGGGGGGGGGATGGAGACGGACAAGGCGCAGTCGATGGACGAACAGGTGTGTTAGCTCGCCGCTAGCGTGGCATTGCTTTAAATCGGATGATGACACCACCCCCCATGCGTGCGTGGAATTACTGTCACTAGTTAGAGCGACGCTTCAGCTCTTCTGAAACTGAATCCCAGCCAAACAGTTTCAGCTCCACCATAACTGAAAGCGGAGCTGGGTAGAAGCACTCTCACAAAATGAACTAGAGATGTGAAGCTGAGTTTAGGCTGCTCCACAACTCTACTCCAAACCCCTGAAGCTAAATTTAGAAGTTGGAGCTCTACCAAACAGGCCCTAAATAAATTAACGTAAACAGGCTATACAAGTCGACATATTATATTTTTAAAATAACAATAATTACAAATAATGTATATAATAGCTAAATGATATAAGCTTACATAAAGTTGATTTGGTTTATGATAATTTAAATAGTGTATATAATGATAACTCAAATGTAAAAGTAAGGTGATGTGACATTATAAGAGAAGAAAAAAAAGATAATTTTGACCATAAATTAATCATCTATGGGCTAAAAATAATTAAAGTGATATGACTTAATGAGAGAAGAAAATGAAAAAGATAATTTGGACCATAAATTGATTATTTAAAGGCTAAAAAACAATTGAGATGATATGACTTAATGAAAGAAGAAAAGAAATGAGACAATTTGGACCATAGATTAATTATCTAAGGACTAAAAACAATTGATGTGATATGACTTAATGAGAAAAGAGAAAAACAACATTAACTAAGTGAGGATGAACTATATAGGTATATAGAGGTATATAGGATATTATAAAAAAACAATGAAGAGATATATTAAAATATTATATGAATTACGTGGGATGATGATTTAGCGTACTTACATTTTAAAGCTCTAAAATTTAATAGATTATAAAATTATAGATAATATAGCATGCTTGCATGATGTTTAAGATGTAATACTTGTTAGTGAACGATAATGCGACATATTTGCATGTTGAGCCTTAGAATTTAATGGGTTATAACTTTATAGTAAGATAGGATGTGAATGAGAGATAAGAGGAGAGAGAATAAAATTGGACTATAAATTTATAGTCAGTTGTAGTACGAGTTTGTTAACGCCAGAATTTGGTAAACCCCAAAGTTATTATCGGCCTAGTTTGTGTATTGGCTCAGAGTACGTATCGGCCTCAAAGTCTGTATCGGCTTCAGAGGTTACAAGCGGCCGATAGGAGTTATCCATACTAACAGCAGTCGGATTCTTGTTAGATTCGGGAAGATCCTATCTAGAGAAGACCGAGTTTGAGGAGGATGCGGCTTGTATCTCTTAATTAGGAAGAGTTTGTTAGCTTTCTGTTTTATCTTTAGGAAAGTGTGTTAGTGTCCGGCAAGGACTTTATCTTTTTCCTTTTATCTTTAGGAAAGTTTGAGTCCTAATCTGTTAGGATCTTTGTTAGTTTGTGGGTATAAATATGTAAGCCCAAGGTTCATGTAAATAATCTCACGATCAATACAACTTCAGCGCATCGCCAACCTTTTACTTTTCGTCTTCTTCGGCGAGTTCATGCCCTTCACACGAGGGGTAAGTCTCGTTATGGCTGCCTGCGTTGTCGGGGCTAGGGCTTCTGCGTTCTGATCTCGTCAACGTAAGCACCTACTATCATATATCTTAGTCAATCTAGTTCGGCTTCTCTATTTAGTCTTATCGGCCGAGATTCGCTTTAGGGTTCATGCCGGTATCGACTAAATCGCCTTGCTAGATTAGATTGGCTAAGGTATCCACCACCCCGAAAATCAGTCGAGGGCTTGATTGTCTAGATATTGCGTTTTTTTTCATACTTAGTGCTGCATCAGTTCGGTTTGACCTACTAAGTCATGATTAGAACCGTAATCTCTAGCCTGCTTGTTGGCTGCCAATAAGGGTTTCACCGAGGTTTCAGCCAGTGAGTTATCTGGACGTTGCATCGGTCCAAGAGTTTTACATATAGATTGGATCTGGCCGATGACAACAGAGTATTTATTGTTTATCTGCTTATTGAGAGTTTATGCCGTCGGACCTTTGGCCGATGTGTGCTTTAATCTTCAGATCAATGTTTATTTTATATTTGGATTATGCTATATCACATTGCTATATCATCATGTTATCGTCAGCCGATCGCCTCTATATAGATCTTTGCTTAGTACACAGCCGATGGTTCGAAACCCTAACTACATCGGCTGGTACCGGCATCGGCTAGGACTATGCCATCGGCCCATCGGCTGATCGGTTGTTTTGACTATCGGTCTATCGGCCGATACGTTTTTTGCCCTATCGGCCTTCTGTTCTGCTATTTTGCATATCTTGTTAGTGGCAGGATCAAACTGACTGGCATGCCCACACTTCATCAATTTTAGGACCTGCACTGGAGCTAAGCAGATCTCCCAGGCCTTCGTGTGTCCGCGCGCCGGATCCACATCGGCGGTACGGATTTGGCGTCAACAGGGTTTCAATAAATTATGTGAAAGATGGATGAATTAAGTATTAAAGATGTAGTATATATTTACAACTAACAATTATATAAATGAGCTATTAGGTTGACTATAGATGATGCTTTATTTTTTGGAGCTAGTAGTTAGCTATATTATTAGGCTTGCTCTTAAGAACATTTTTATCATAATCCCTCCATCCTAAAATATAAGGATAATTATCGAATGTGATATATTTTAACATGTTCAAATTTATAGTATTAAAATGTATCTAATTCAATCATAGGTTGCTATATTTTAGAATGAATTTAGTAGTTTATTTTGGTTTACTTGGTTCAATTTTTCCCAATGGCTTATTAGCAGCATCGGATGGTTCTAATTACTCGTTAGACCAAACTGTTACAATATGGTACGTACTTTATGAGTGCTCACAGACATTGACAATAGTAAGAGTTTATTTCTTATGCATAATTATGAACTTCTGTCCCCACAAATAAAAACTGTTCACATTCATCTTTTAGAAATTATGAATCCTTGTTTCAAACTAGCAGTTTTAAAGCAGCTTTGTCAAGAAGAACCCAATGAGACTTTTGGTGCTGAGTTGAATGACTGCAAGTCTCAACAGCATTTGTAAGTTGAATGACTTCTGTTACTCATCTTTCGGCTGCTCCATCCATGGCGACAGCTGAGTAAACTGTTGCCCAGAGACATAGCAATTGCCTGCCTACATACATTTTGCTATTTGGTTTGATCCTACACGTGTGTTCTACAGGTGTGCCTGTGGATTGACCGCTGCCGTTTCAGCCTAGGATTCGCTCTCCGTGCGGAGGTTTGTTGCTTTCCTGCCGCATTGGCTCTTGACATGAATGACCCCTAGAACTTCACTCCTTCATTCTTCCTTGCTGTTCACAGGGGTGGGGGAGCTGTTCTCCGTTGTCTGTTGTCAGTTTCCCACAGTTACGTCACGGAAAAAGGCAGCCCCCCTTCATCACCTCTTTGGCAAGCTGCCTCTTTCGACTGACTACCGCCCAGTGCTCACCGCCTCAACGAGGTAGGCATGCTTTCTCTTAGTTTTTACCACTGCCCTTACTTTCCAGTTGCTGTTCTGTTTTTCCTTGTGATTTTATTGCTTTGCTTCGCTAGGTAGGTGACCAGTTATGCTTGCCGTAGCGCACTATGGTCTGTAGGGGGAAAACATGTTTGTGCCTTACAAATCACTGTGTTTGGGCTTGTATACGCATATCCAGCCAGTGTTGCTTGCTTGCCTGTCCTTATAACCTTCCCTTCTCTCGCTTCATAGCTCTTGCATAGGACTGGCTTTTAGATATTCTTTTGCTTCTATTTCAGGACTTCCTCTGCTACTTAATCAGTTACCACGTCGTGGTTAATGTGGGGATCTTCTTTGTTTCTTTGTTAAATGTTGTTGCTTGTCATTGTCGACTGCCGCTGGTGTTGTACCTTTGGGAAATAGATGGGGATGGCTTGCTACTAGCAGGTGTCGAGCTTGCACTCCCATCAGAGGATGCTCGCAGCCAGTCTGTGAGCAAGTTCTTCTGGGTCACTGTCTCTGGTCAACCAAATGTTCCCCACGAAATGGTTGTAGAGTTTCATTAGGCACATCTTCATTGTACACATTATTGTTTCATGTATTCTTTTGTTTTAATAATTTTATGGGGCGAAAACCTAAATTGTTGGTGAAAAGTGTGCCTCTTAATATCGAATCCATCTATATATATACCTTATTAGTTTCTCTGTATGAGCTTTGAACATTTTAATGCTGCTTGCCTAGCATAACACGTCTATCTGCTGGAGTTAATGTGGAATCCTTAATTCCACATGTCGCGATATTTTGTATGATGCAGGTTCTTTGTTGGACATGAGTTCAAGCAAAGTTTAGATGCTTGGATGAAAGTAGTAGCTGCAATTTTGTTGTCAAATATGCCATGTAGACACTAATGACCACCGCTTCTAAGCAAGGACTCATGAATGGACAAACTATATGTTGTTTACATTTACCTTTAGCTTCTCTCAAGCATTTCTCTATTGGCTTGTATAACCACATGTACATGCCCACACTGATGATACAAAGCTATGTACAGGAGGCATGGACAATTTAATTGCTATTTTCTTGCGATTGTAAATTGAGAAGTACAACTCGTTGGGATTCGGATCATCTGACGTAGCTCGAGTTACGTAAGAGGGAAGTAGCGGGGAGATGGAGTGCACGATCCGCATCGGACGGCAACCAGCGAGCTTAGCAAAAACAAACGGGCTCACCTAGCCCACGACAACAAAATCCGGCCCACAGAAGCACAGCCAACAATCAAAGACTTGATGATGCAACCTTCCTCCTCTCCTTTCTCATCTTGCTCCATGGCCACCGGCTGCTCGCTTCCGCTCACCAGCTCGCCACCTCCCTCGGCACGGGTTCGGCTGGAGCATAGACCCAAGGAAGCCTCTCCACCACCAGCCCACCACCCTCGTCCCCATCTCTTGCCCCGCGGCCTCCCCTGCACGAGAGTCCTACTACCGGCGTGCCTCGACGACAGCGGCGGCAGCTGCGGCAGCGCCCTCGTCGAACCCTTCGGCCCCATCCCCAGCAGAGCACTAGCATGAGCCACACCATGACAGGAGGAAAGCGACTGACTGCTTCAGTTTCTAGAGGAGGCTAACATCACCACCTCTGCCTTCTGAAGGAGGGTTACAACAGCAGCTCGAGAAGCTGAGAGGAGAATATAAATTGATATGGATTGTGATTGTAAATTGATGTAAATTGAGATTGTGATTCAACACTGAATATGATTATTTTATTTGTGTCAATTTGAGACTCTGATTATAGTGTGAATATGAGAATGTGAAATTGATACCGATTCATTATGTTGTTGTTGCTGTAATTATTATGCAAAAGAAAGCCAAACATTTGAGACTGCTACTGTTGCTGACAGTAGAATGTGCTGGTGTTGCTGAATTGAACATGTGAGACTGAGATTGAACATGTATACAGATTTTGTCCCAAAGGGTGAAAAAAGGCAAAAGAACGTGCATACTAGCTTAATCTTGGCACTCTTTCTTGCATAGCAGGAATTCTTCACCAGGATCTAACCAAATAAAATCAGCAATAAGCACAAAATAAGATTTTCTTGAAATTTTTGCCCCAACTTCATCAGACTTGTACTAAAATAGAAGTGCAACCAAACTTGGGTTACTCTCCACAACACAACTTTATTCCCAAAATGGTTCTTCAGTAAAAAGATAATCATTTATAGGCCCCTACAGATTAAAAGAAATTTGTCATTGGTTGTCTTTTCAATATTACCATAGATTTGTGAACTTGGTAGTATTACCGTCAAAGTTGAGTGAAGCTATTCAGATGCATGTATATGACTCGTGTAGACACATGATGAAAAAAAATTGCAAAGCACATACACATGATGACCAAAAAAATTGCAAAGATAAGCATGAAGTTGTTTGACATACCTATCTTCTTCCATCTCACAACTTTGACAGCACAGATTTCAATCTATCTTCACTTAGATATTTCTTCCATGTGAAAAGGAGAAAGTTTGATCACAGAAAACCTGATAAGAACAGGTTGATCAATTATAACAAGGCATTCATGAGGGATACAGTAGAAGAGAGGCAACCAATTGGAACTTACTCACTATCGGAGTGCAGAAAAGCTAGTCCTGGTTCATCGGCTGCATCTTCCTGCTCAGAGCAACAGCTGAAAGGGCGCCTTTTTTCTCTCGGTCTATCGTGTGGCGCCAATTTTTCCCGCCATATAACCAAGCAGCGACGGGAACGCGGCAATCGACAGCGAGGCTGTTCTTGGGCCGGATTTTGTTGCCGTGGGCCAAGTGAGCCTGTTCGTTTTTGCTAAGCTCGCCGGTTGCCATCCGATGCGAATCGTGCGCTCCATCTCCCCGCTACTTTCCTCTGACGTAACTCGAGCTACATCAGATGATCCGAATCCAACTTGTTGGTGTTGCAACTCTCTGTGGTCAGTCAGTGATGTTCATAAGCTGCTGTTTCACACCAATTTATGCATGTAGGTTGCTATCTGTATCTGGTCACTGTATCACTTATTGTCATTTCTTTTCGTGTTTTGGTGAATGATCTGCTCATCGGGTAATCTGATTTTAGTGAGATATGTGAATTGCTTTTACGGGGATGACATTTCAGGATTTACTTATTCTCTATTTGTGTATTTTGCGGCTGTGCTCTTTCTGATTTTCCAAGCCCCTGGTTTTGGAATTTTAAGCATTCTGTATTATGCAATTAATCATCTTTAGTGTTGTGCTGTTCGCACAGCAAAAGATTTAAAGGTCATTTGCCTGTGTAGTCGCTAGGTCATTGTGTAAAATTTATAATTTCTTGGTTCCTCTATAGTCCCACAGTCCTGAGGTATATCTTCTGCCAGTTTATTACATGAAATCCTTTTATGGCAACTAAATTCAGTAACCAGAATGTACCATTTCATTTCGGTTCAACTAAGGTGCTGCCATACAAATCTGTATGCAAGTGTGTTTGATGTTCTCTTAAAAATGGTAAATAGCAAAAAAGGAAGAAAGAAACAACAACCCCGCCAGTGGTACGCCCCAGCGTATGGTTCCTGTAAGACCTCGCTGCCGTGCCTATAGTTGGTCGCGCCGCTCTCATCTCCTGTTCCCAGCTAGCTAGGCGTTGTCCCGCCGTTCTCCTTCCGCCGTCGATGCATGCAGAGGCGTCCCGGCGCATTCGCAGGTAGTCGCAACAGCCGTCGATCGCAAAAACCGGCCACCACGACGATCGCAACTGCCGGCGAGATCACCTCAACGGCAATCGTACGTGGCATCAACATCCGCCACAACCGCACATACATGCATCGACGTCCGATCCGTCCGAGTCCATTAAATTGGAAATTTCATCCATGGCTGCACACCGTAGGCAGCTAATTACGCTGCTCTCATCTCCTATCAATAATTCCCATTTCAATGCATGACTGAAACTTGTGCAGAACGTGGACAAAATTCTTCAGTGTTAGATGAAGAGGAATTCGAAGCATTGCGTGTTACTCTATCAGAGCGAACCTGCCGCCCGCGCCGCGCGTGCTCGATCAGACTCGGACTCGGAGTTGTTAACCAAGACGGAATCGGATCGGATGCCACCCATCCTCCATAAATTCACAGCCCCCAGGAAAGAACACATCCATGCATATGCAACCCAAGAGCAGTACACGGAGAATATAATTGAGCTAACAGCAAGCAGAGAGAGATGGAGCAGCCGGATCAGGATCCGAACCTGATCAACGTGGTGCACCTACTACCCGACGACGTGCTCTCCGACATCCTCCGCCGCCTCGCGCCGCGCCGGCTAGCCGCGTGCCGCTGCGTCTGCAAGCCCTGGCGAGCCGTCATCGACGGCCACCGCCTGCTGCGCGCGGACCTCCTCCCGTTGTCGCTGGGCGGCATCTTCGTCAACTTCTACGAGGTATGGTCGTCGCTGTTCCTCCGCCGCCCATCCACGCGACCCGCCGTGATCTCCGGCATGTTCGAGGACTACACTCCCTCCGCCGCCAACACCGTCGTGGATCACTGCAACGGCCTGCTCCTGCTCCGCAACCGCTACGTGGTTAACCCGGCCACGCAGCGGTGGGCGATCTTTCCTGAACCCCCGCCACCTCGGCCCGGGATCACGAGGAGCTTCGATCATGACGAGTACCTCGTGTTCGATCCCACCGTGTCTCCGCACTACGAGGTGTTCATGATCCCGTGTGTTACTCCCAAGGAATATGTGTCCAAGAAACTGAGGCCGAAGGTTGAGGAATCAGAGTGGCCACCCTCTCCTTGCATCTTGCGTGTGTTCTCGTCGAGGACAGGGCAATGGGAAGAGAGGTCGTTCGTACGTGAAGGCGAGGCTGCTGGGACGATCACGGATATGAGATCTCAATCGCTATTGGAACAGTACAACGCGGTCTATTGGAAACGTGCACTCTACGTACATAGGCAAACTAATTTTGTTATGAGGTACGTACTAGAACTAACCAGTCGTTAAGCATTTCTGTTTAGCATATAACAATATTATTTATGTGTATGGTAATATGTTCTCTAATATTGTTTTATCAGCTGTTTTTACTTACGACTTTGATCCTTTTTACAGGATTTCCCCGTCGAAAAGTAAGTATCAAGTAATTAAATCACCTATAGGCGGTGGACAAGACGCACACATGTATCCTTTTCTCGCAAGATCAGAGAAGGGTGTGTACCTCGCATCACTTGATTGGTGCCGTCTACGGGTTTGGATTCTCAACGAATCATGTGAGCAGATGAAGTGGGAACTGAAATATGACAAGGAAATTCAACTCTCGTTTCAACGCTGGAACTACGACGAGAACAATGCCGGACCATGGACTTTAGAACACTTCAACTGCCCTGATGCTTATGATGAAGATGACACTAATTACAGTGCAGAAAGAAAGTTCGAGTGGGACTCTGACAGCGATGATGTTCTCGACTTGGAGGATAGGGATAAAATGTCTTCTCATGGTGGTTTTTTAATCCTTGGATTTCATCCTTACAAAGAAGTTGTCTTTCTAAATGAAGGATCAAGAAGAGGATTGGCTTATCACTTGGGTACCTCTAAGGCTCAAGACTTAGGTAGGCTACGCCCAAATTTTTTTGACTATTGGCACGTCGAAGGCGTTCATCAGTCTTTCGTGTATACGCCTTGCTGGATTGGAGAGCTCTCTAATAGGATCTAGTTCTATATATTTGGCTTGCAACGTTCTCATGATATTTGTATCACTTTGATGTAATTGACCGAGTTCAATAAAAGTTCTCATTATCTAAAAGAAGCTGTATATAGCCCCTTTATGTTGTTTCTCTTCTGATATCACTTTGAAATCAAAAAACTTCTTTTACTTATTACCTGATGATGTTCCTTAACACTTCCATTTTTCCCATAAAGAAAAATGTTATCTTATACCCCCCCTAGATGAAAGGTCGAGGCTTTACCCTCATGGCCTACATATCACTAATCTCTAATCTTAGATTAGGGGCGGATTCACAGTTTAATCGCTGGGGTCATCTGACACCGATGACATCCAGTAAATACATGTAATGCTCAATATTATAATCCAGTAACATAGTAGGATGTGGTAGCTTGTGCTGTCCTTGAATATTATAAAAGATTTTTGTTATTAGTATAATCCATGGTAAGTTGATGACCCCGGAGTCATCAACTTACAAATCATGTTAAGTTCATCCTGGATCTGCCCCTGCCTTAGATGGCCCCTCCATGTAATTGGCACAGGAGGTTAAATCCTCAATTTTTCATCTAAATTAAGAAATTCTATTTGATCAAATCACCCAGCCTATCGAGTTTTCATACTCTTCTCTTCTACAAATTAATGCCCACTGTCAGAACAAAATCAAGGCAATATTCCACAAATACGGGGTTTAATTTTAGAGTGACACTTAGCAAATCCCTTAATTTTATTTACACACGAGGAAACCTAAAAAGATCACTATGAATAAAGGTACATTTTTCAGTCCTTTTTATACATTAAATTTGATACCCAAATGATAGGAATGCCCAAAATTCCATTTTCACTTTAGTTCACAGATACTTAACATTTTCACTTCTTTCCAGAAATAAATAAATGCTCAAAATTCCATTTATAAAATGATAGGAATGAATATTTGCATGTTTCTAGGCATGACTAAGCAAGTGGTAGCATATAAAGCATTTATAGATCCAATTGAGCACAAGTGAGGTACTCTAACCATTCCTAAGGATACAAACAGAGAGGAGTGAGCCTTCAGGAAAACAGAGAGGAGTGAGCCTTAATGCAACTCTAACCCAATTGAGCACAAGTGAGGTACTCTAACCATTCCTAAGCTTCCTGAAGGAAAATCATGCAGCAAGTTGGGCTTATCTACCTTTTACTACATTTCAAATACCGATAGTTACACATATGCATGCAATTTTGCAAACAATACTTTTCATTTCCCAAAACATAGGTTTTCAAAGGAAGAGGAGAGGACTTGCCTTATTCTTGTGCAACCTGAACGACTCCTAAATTACTCCTTTACCGTCAACGCAATAATCTATACAATTGACACGATATGCAAATAAATACCGAGATATGAGAAAAATCCAAAATGCTCTAAATGCATGATTTATGCACAGTGGATTGGTACTGTCCTTAGATGAATTTAGACGAAAGAATTTCTATTTTATCTCTTTTTATTTGAGTTATAAATTTTCAAAGTTTGTATCAAAGTATGGTGTTATTTACTTAGGTAGCATTGTAAAACATTTTTTATGGGATTTTGTTAAAGTTAAACCTACAGGGGTGAATGGGTTTGTTTTCTAAGACTAACCCAATTGGTTTCATAATTTTTGAAGTTTGTATGAATTTCTTATGCATTTTCCAAGTAGTGATATGGTCTATGTTAACAATTTCCTATATAAAATTTTAGATATTTATTTTGTACAGAGTGTATTACTTTCTGTTTTTGTTAAATGAAGAGAATAATTTTCTTAACCTAACAAAACTGAGTTCACAAGATTTGAAGCTAATATGATTCTTTCATACATTTTACAAGTAGGATGTGTTTTATGTTGATTATGTGCCACACAAAATTTAGAAGTATTTATTGTACTGGATGTTCCATATTTTAGCTCTTAGAAATAAATAAAGAACATAATTTTTTGGATCTAAAAATTTTTAGTTCAACCCATTTGGAGCTAGAATGCATTGTCTATGAATTTTATAAGTGATAGTTTGCATTATAGTAATTATTTTACTACATAAAACTTAGAGACACATTCTATACTGTAAGTGACATGTTTTAGTTTAAAATATTTAAAAGTACTAATATTTGAGTTTACTGCAATTTGGTTCACCTCAGAAAGAGTTAAGAGGGACTTTCCTATGAATTTTATGAATTTTAGAAGTTATGATACGCTTTATGTCAATTATTCTCTACATGAAATTTTAGAGGTATTTCTTGTACTGAAAGTGTCAAGTTCTAACTGACAAGATTAAAGAGAATAATATTATGAGTCTATTAAAATTATTTCATCTAAAAAGGAGCTAACAAAAATTTCCTATGTAATTTACAAGTTTACACAATTTTCAGTTGGATGAATAATACTTAAGCTTTTGTTTTATATTCTTTTCAGATTTTAAAAGGGACCCTAGAGTTCATAGGAATCAACCCGCACTACCACACGTGAGTGAAAAGTATAATGCGAAGAGACCTCAGAGTTTATAGTTATTACGCATAGGTCCTTAGTCCATCGTCTCATGTGAATTTTACAAACGAGTACCCAAAGTTTCGGTTCTTCTCTGAATGTGGTCCTTGCGCCATGGATAGAGGAGGCAAGCAGGGCAGGCGATCCTATTTGCCGACGCCAGCGGCAAACGGTGAATTGTATGGGGATATGGAAAAAAGATAAAGTGTAGAGAGGATCATTGCGAACCCGTTGGTGGTTATCATTCTGGCAACGGCGGCCTGAACAGCGCAGGCGAAGAGCTCAAGCAAGATCGTCGATTTGGGTTGCTACTGCATATGGTGATAGAAGCTCAATCTCGCTATATTGATGCATGCATGTGCGTTTAGGAAGCTTGAGGAGACTCACCGATTTGTTTGCTAGGACCGGCGAGTCTGGTGAGGTGATGGCGTTGGAGGAACGTCACTTGAGGAAGCTACGGGATGACGATGGCGGCTTCATCTATTCATCAAGATGTCCATTCAGTGCAGGCATGGGGTAGAACGTCACATGCAGAATACGTGAGGGTATGGAATCGGGTCGAGGCTCACCGAACAGGATGGAATCAGCAATGGAAACAGTGGTCGGAGCCGAGGAAGACGATGTTTGTTCTACTCGCTCGAAGCTCGGCTCTTGAGGATTCTTGGGGCATTTAGCTCTTGGTGCTGATGTGGTGTCGGCGGCGAAGCACCTCGGCCATCGGAGGTTCGACGCAGCAGGAACGGCAAGGCGACTCTACGGCTGCGTGATGACAACGGTGCAGCCGCGCCCCAGAGCTCCCTTGGCGAGGTCAACGTTCCCGGATATTGGCTGCGAGAAAGAGGACGAGCTCAACAGGTGATGTGACCATGGCTACTATTGATACAACCATTGCTCACATCATCAGTCAAACTGAAGACATCAAGATCAAGCTGTCAAAGTTCTGAAATCCAATTCGGCCTCCTACTACAGTGCTGACTTTAAACGACCGCCAAATAAGCATACGAGCTTCATTTTGGGCTCATGAGTACTTGATGGAAAGCTCTTGGAGTCCTCTTTCCAACGGATCTAGCCTCAACTCCAAATTCCTTCTTAGTCATCCGCAATCAGAAAAACAAAGTGTTGCGTCACCTATAATGGGCCTATGAGTTTGTAACTTTATTGGGACCCTGGCCCAAGTGGGGCCCATGTAGGGTGCGCCCCAATCTGGTGGAGCACGACCCTAGGGACCCCTTGATCATCCTCCCACCTCTTTAAATAACTAGTGACGGAGGATTAGCTCCTCAACGGGGGACAAAGAGGGCCTCCCTTTGCCAGTTCGGCCGGGGGCACAGGGTGAAATTCCTTCCTCCTGATCACGAGGTCACCAGCGAGAGAGACACAGAGACTCGAGCGTTTATACAGGTTCGGGCCGCTGGAGAGCGTAACACCCTACTCCTGTGTGTCGTGGATCTAAGACCGGGGAATCAGAGAATACAAGTGTTGTTCTCCTCTCCTTTTTTTTTCTCTTCCCCTCTACCCAGGCCTGGGCCTCCTTTTATATGTCAAGGGGCTACCACATGGGCCACTAGTTGCCTAAGATAGAAGAAAAATATTCTTTTACATTTAATGGCTGTCCCGTTGCTTGACTCGAAAGCCACTCGCACAGACGCTGCTGCAGAACCCTCGCTCGGCCAGGCAGCTGACGCAGGGGACGCCCGTGTCAAGCTCCATTAAATGGAAGAAGACTTCTGTGTTCCATTCGCATCGGGAAACAGAAACTATCTAACCGGAGCTGGCATACCAACTCCGGCTGAGGGACGAGAGGCGAAAAGCTCTCATCATTCTGATGGGACGGGGCAAGGCGTGCCGCACGCCGCCTAACGCGCGGGAAACGTGTAGGTACCCTGCCACCGTCTTACCTGTGATCTGGCCGGTCTACGACCGGTCATTCACCGTAACCGGTCGCAGACTGGCCACGAACGCGCCACGCCGCATTTAATGCAGCGTGGTGCGTCTGCCTGAGCCCCCATTAATGCGGTTAGGTGAGCTCTGCCACGCTCACCTAACCTTGCTCACGCGGCGCCAGCGCCGAGGGGGTTGGGGCGACCCAGGCATCGGGGAAGGTCTGGGAGCAGCCCGACCCCCGGGGGAAACAACGAGGGTAGCCGCCACGTCACCCCCTGGCCCGACCCCTCCGGGGACGCGCCACGTGGGCGCACGGGACCGCCTGTCCCTTTGGTCTCGATACCCTCGGGCCCGTATCACCGACAGCTAGGTACCACTTTAAGGTTTCTCGGGTTTTGTTAGATTAAAGTTTTAGCCATTGCTACTTTATCTTGTAGTTTTGTGTGTCGGCTAGACCACCTAATTACTTGTCTTTGGAACCCCACATTATTATGAGCTTTAATTCCTATTTGCAATTCAAATTGCTTTTATCTTGTTCTTGCTTGTTTCTTTGATTTGCTTGCAGAAATAAGGTTGATTTACACCGACAAGATCAACAACCCACGGAGAGGTGTATCGATCGCTAAGGTGCAACACAACAACGTCTTGTACGGTTGTAGTCGGGTCATCAACGTTTCTCTCAAATCGTAGTTATCATCAACTCACCGAAAGATCGGGACAACCAAATCCCTGAGCGTATCGAGTGGAGTTTAAGGTTTATCAGCGGGGATGGAATCGGCATGGAAAGAAGATGGCAAAACGCGAAAGAGATGGATACAACTACGGCTCATCTGCAAATACGCTTGCCTTCTTCTTCACGGCCAATGGCAGGAAGGACACGGTTGAGAGAGAGTGGGGGCTGCTCTTTATATTATTTGTACACGGGAGTGAAGTGAATGGAAAGGTGATGCAAAAGGTGATGTGGAGAGGAGAAAGATGGGGTTCTTCTTGGTGGCATCGGTGGGAGTAGGGATGGCAACGGGGCCATCCCTGACGGATAGTGACCACCCGTTCCTCACCCCTGTCCCCATTCCTGCTGTCGGGGGCAGGCTTTCTCCCATCCCCTCCCCACCAGGGTTCCGGGGCTCCGACGGGGACGCACACCAGAGGAGAGGAAACACACGATGCATCACTTTGGAAATTGAGAGAAGGGAGACACAAATACAAATTCAGAAAATTTTGGGAATTTGGGAGTAGAGAGAATAGATACACAAATAGGAATTGAGAAAAAAATGCTTAGCGATGCACCCAAACGACAAATCCTTTCTTTCTTTCTTATGATAAAGACACACATCAGATCCATAAATCAAAAGAGAGAAGTCACATGATTCATTCCAATTCCCAAGAGCAAAGTTATGCACCAATCAAAAGCGGTAGAATCAAAATGCATGTGGTTGTTGTGCAGCTCTCACGCTGTGCGTTGCGTTGGCAGGCGGCTACACCGACGACGGCTTAGCCCAGGCACGCAGTAAAGCGACGGCGTGGCCTGTGCCCAAGGCGCACAACGACAGAGGGTCAGGACGCGGCGCGGGGCACAACCTGGAGTAGTCGCTGCCTCTCATACACCTCATCTCCGGTCAAAGCCGTTGGAGCACACTTGGTCTCTCTCTTACCATTGAAACTTTTCTTCATTTTTCTGTACTTGATGGTGTAGAATAATAGAACGTTGTCGGTGATACGGGCCCGGGGTATCGAGATCAAAGGGACGGGCGGCCCCGTGCGCCCACGTGGCGCGTCCCCCCGAGGGGTCAGGCCCGGGGGTGACGTGCCCACGCCCCGCAACATGCCGGGCCCCACCTCATTCGCCAGCCAGAGAGCTTCGAGCTCCCCGGCAGACGAATCCAGGGCGCCCTGCAGCTCGATGATAGTGCCCTCGGTGGCCGCAAGGCGGGCGGCTTGGCCGTCCTGGCATGCGGCCACCCCACCGCTGCGCGCCAGCGCGTTCAGCTCCTCTCGGCGCGCTGATCCAGCGCGGTCCTCTCGGCGCGGACACTCTCCAGATGACGGCGCTCCTACTCCTTCCGCGCCTCCTCGCGGAGGCGTAGATTTTCCGCCAGCCACTGCACCGCGGCCTCGGCCTCCTCAAGGACGCGCCCCCGCTCGGCGGCCGCGTCTTCACGGAGGCGGAGTGCGGACTCCAACTCTGCGGCGGCGGCCTCGTGCGTCGCCAGCGTCGCCTCCCGCGCGTCTAGGGCATGGGCGCGCTCCTCCTTGGCTTCCCGCGCGCTGGCGGTCTCGGCATCCCGCGCGGCGGCCTCGGCCGCTCGTGCTGCCGCCTCGGCCTCGCGCGCAAGCGCGGCCTCGGCCTCCTGTGCGGCCACCTCGGCCGCCTGCGCGACCGCCTCGGCCTGGCGGGCCCGGGCCACCTCCCGGGCAGCCTCCTCGGCCTCCCGCAGGCGCACCTCGGCCTCCCGGCGGTCGGCCTCCCGCCGCAGCGCCTCCTCGATCGTCGTTTCTTCGGCCCCACCGCCCGCGGGCCGGCCGACCTTGGAATGGCGAGAGGGGTCGCCGCCCCGGGTGCCACGGGACGGGATCTCGCTGAGGTACCAAAAAATGAATAAGAGCAATACGAGGGGCCAGGAGGATAGAGAATCGACCGCCTCGGGCGTGAGATTGTACCTGCGGGGTGGGCGGTTGAAAGAGCACTCGGTGGGCTTGATGAGGCTCCCCCTGCACGGCTCGGTCTCCCCCATCTTGCAGAGCCGCTTCTTCTTTCTCTCGCCCTCGGGCAGCGATGTCGGCGCGGCGCTCGCTGGGCGCCTGCTGCCGGTGAGCTCCGCCCCGTCCCCACGGGGAGGAGACGGAGGAGGGGTCTCCCCCTGCTTCGTCTTTCCCTTGGCGTCGGCAGGACGGCTGCCCCCCGAACCCCCGCCGTGGGGCCCCATTGCGTGGCCCCCTCCGGGGGTAGATCGCTCCCCTCCTCCTCCGCCGTTGCCGCCCGCGCCGTTGCTGCCACGGTGGGCCTGGTCCCCCGAGGCACCGACCGTCTGCATGATGGCCAGGATGTTGGCGCGCTCCGGATCGCTGCAGAGGGGGAGGATCCCCTGAGGGATGAGGGATGACTCCACGGCGCTAAGGTTTAGCACCCGCTGGACCACCATCCTGAGGTCCTCAGGGTCCCAATCCCATTTGTGCCCTTGGTGGATCCTCAGGAGGTCCTCGGGGCCAGTGTAATCCCAAGAGCCCCAGGCGCATCGCCAGAGTGGCTTGATCCGGCGGCGGAGGTAGTCGCCGAACACCATGGCGCCCGTGAGCCCCTGGGTTCGCAGCCCAGCCAGACGGTCCAGGATGGCGTCGTAGGCATCCCCCAACTCCACCATCGCCCGCCAGCTCGGGAGTCGGAGGCGCGCTTCGTCGGGGAGGGGGGTGTAGAACCAATCGCTCTTCCAGTCGTCCCACTTCTTGCGTAGGACGCAGGGGATGTAGCGGTTCAACACTTGCCCCCGCGGTTGGAAGTAGCAGCCACCGATCACCCTACTCGCTCGCTTCCGGCGCACGCGCCAGTCGTGCGGCCGTTGCGGTCGACGTGGGACAGATCGTGTTCGCATTAATTGCGCACGGTTACCGTGAAAAGCGCCATCATCACGTCCCCTGGCGAAACGGACCGACGTGCCCCGGTCCGCACGCCGCCCTGAGTAATACGGCGGTTACGAGGTGGCTGCCCATTATTGCCGAGTGGCGATTCCCTGCCGCGCGTGGATTGCGACCGTTGGGGTTTTGCTCCAGGGGCCCGAGCCCACGTGTTACCGGTCCCGAGAGGTGGCGTAAAACCTGGGCACCCCTTGAGAAGACTCGACCAGGCATAACGCCGGGGGCTACTGTCGGTGATACGGGCCCGGGGGTATCGAGACTAAAGGGACAGGCGGCCCCGTGCGCCCACGTGGCGCGCTCCCCGGAGGGGTCGGGCCCGGGGGTGACGTCGCAGCTGCCCTCCCTATTTTCCCCGGGGGTCGGGCAGCTCCCAGACCTTCCCCGAGGCCTAGGTCGCTCCGACCCCCTCGGCGCTGGCGCCGCGTGCGCAAGGTTAGGTGAGCGTGGCAGAGCTCACCTAACCACATTAATGGCGGCTCAGGCAGACGCACCACGCCGCATTTAATGCGGCGTGGCGCATGCGTGGTCAGTCTGCGACCGGTCACGGTGAATGACC
The DNA here is from genome assembly GCA_008326285.1 of Oryza officinalis. Taxonomy (NCBI): domain Eukaryota; kingdom Viridiplantae; phylum Streptophyta; class Magnoliopsida; order Poales; family Poaceae; genus Oryza; species Oryza officinalis. Next base: position 24,176,217 of record BDMV01000003.1, on the reverse strand, counting down.
GGTCGTAGACCGGCCAGATCACAGGTGAGACGGTCGCAGGGTACCTGCACGTTTTCCGCGCGTCAGGCGGCGTGCGGCACGCCTTGCCCCGTCCCATCAGAATGATGAGAGCTTTTCGCCTCTTGTCACTCAGCCGGAGTTGGTATGCCAGCTCCGGTCAGATAGTTTCTGTTTCCAGATGCGAACAGAACACAAAAGTCTTCTTCCATTTAATGGAGCTTGACACGGGCGTCCCCTGCGTCAGCTGCCTGGCCGAGCGAGGGTTCTGCAGCAGCGTCTGTGCGAGTGGCTTCCGAGTCAAGCAACGGGAGAATTTTCTTATCCACTAATCTAAGATCAATCTCCACGGGAGAATGTTCTTCATCTTCGTCATGCAGCGACTCGAGTAGTCGGGAGATCGCCGTCATCCTTCAGTCACTCGGATCATGTTCATCTACCGAGCTCGTCGACTACCTCAGCTCTTCTGACTTCGACGACCTCTAGGACATCTCCACAGACAAACTTGCCGACTCCGACTTCGACAACGACTACGTCCCGCAATTCTTCAACATCCTCATGGCCGAAGTGGAGGAGACCGACTCAGCCGCAGCCCGCAGGGTAGCAGAAGAGGAGCGAGCTAGATTCGAAGAGGAGCGCAAGCACCGAGAGGAAGAACGCAAGCGCATAGAAGACCAAAACAGGCACAAGGAGGAGGAGATCAAGCGGAGAGAAGATGCCGACAAGAGGAAACGAGATCTGAGGGCCGCTGGGCGTTTAGCTCATGAGGCCATACTTCAAACCCGAGTCGACAACACCAACATCTTCCTCACACCTCAACAAAACGCGGTTGCCGCTCTCACCCTCATCGACACGGTCATCGATCGAGCACCTGCCGACATAACCCCAATCTTGGACAAAGTCAAGACCATCGTCGCGGCAGCAGCTACCGGCGCTCCAGCAGGCTCTGCCCGTAGAGCTATCGAGTCCGTTGCCGAGACACCCGAGGGCAGCCGGCTACCGCCAATGAGACCCAAAGACTACCAGAGGCCTGAGCTTAGCAAGACACCCGTCAGATCCAATGCCCCTCGTCATCGACAAACTTGGAGACGTCTAGATCAATCGGCCGACTCTCACGAGAGAGTTCACGGCCGCCCACCCATCCATGATCGGATTCGATATGGAAGTAATTCCAACTACCCGAGTGGCTCACGAAGACCCGCGCCGAGTGACCTGCGCGAGATACTTGATCAGCGTCACCGCGAGCGCAACAAGGCTCACCATGAAGACCGAAGGAGTTCACCTGACAACTACGATGATGGAGTACCCGCGTTCACTCGGAACCTGCGTCGAGTGGATTGGCCGAGTGGATTCAAGCCCACAGGGATTGATAAGTACGACGGCAAAACTGATCCCGAGTCATGGCTAACCGTCTACACCCTCGCCATCCGTGCAGCAGGAGGAGACAGCAAAGCTATGGCAAACTATCTGCCCGTCGCTCTCGCCGACTCAGCCAAAAATTGGCTCACAAGCTTACCAAGAAGTTCAATTGATTCATGGAGCGAGCTTCGGGACCACTTCATTGCCAACTTCCAGGGCACTTTTGAAAGGCCTGGGACCTACTTCAACCTATACAACATTATCCAGAAGCCCGACGAGTCGCTGAAAGACTACATACGACGCTTCTCGGAGAAACGCAACAAGATCCCCGACATCACCGACGACGTCATCATAGCCGCGTTCCAAAAGGGAGTCCGTGACAAGTTGCTGATCGGCAAGTTCGGGCGTAAGCCTCCAAGGACGGTCAAGCAGATGTTCGAGACGGCCAATTCCTACGCCAAATCAGATGATGCGATCAAGGCTTCACGTCAGTCGGGGCACGACAAGCAATCTGGGAGCAATTGGCGTCCCAAGAAAGACAACGGCGGCAACAACGGCAACAATAGTCAAAACGATCGCAAGCGTAAGCCCGAGGATCTGGTCGCCGCAGCTTCAAACTACCAACAACAGCGTCCCCGAGTCACCGCCTACGACAAGATCATGAACGCCCAATGCACTCATCACCCCAATCACAAGCACGCAGCAAAAGACTGCTTCATTTATAAGCAGTTCGCTGAGCAATATGTGACTCAAACACACCAGAAGCCGTCCGATGGAGCCGGCCCCTCAGGAACCAAGAAAGACGACCAAGCCGGGGGTTCAGAGCCCTTTCAAGATCATAGGACCGAGTTGAACCACATTTATGGAGGCCCGCTTGCTTACGAATCGAAGAGGAAGCAAAAGCTGACTGACAGGGAGATCAACGCCGTACAACCAGACGTCCCACGTTACCTGCGATGGTCGGAGGTGGCTATCACGTTCAACCGCTCGGATCATCCTGACCGAGTGGTTCACCCAGGGCGGTATCCCCTGGTACTAGACCCGGTGGTTCGCAATGTCAAGCTCAAGCGCGTATTCATCGACGGCGGCAGCGCCCTCAACATCCTTTTTGCCAAAACTCTGGACGAGATGCAGATCCCGAGGTCAGAGTTGAAGCCGAGTTCAGCGCCCTTTCATGGAGTCATCCCAGGGCTGTCTTCTACGCCACTCGGGCAAATCACTCTTCCGGTTACCTTTGGCACTCGGGACAACTTCCGTACAGAAAACATCAGCTTCGAGGTCGCCGATTTTGAGGCGGCTTACCACGCGATCATTGGAAGACCTGCGCTCGCCAAGTTCATGGCAATTCCCCACTACACCTATCTCATGATGAAGATGCCCGGTCCCAACGGAGTTATCTCCTTGCGCAGCGACGTCAAGCAAGCCTTCACCTGCGACAAGGAAAGTTGCGACATGGCCCAAACCCGTGAGAGGTTGCTCGGCCAACGTGAAGTCCGACTCGCTGCGTCAACATCAGAGGAAGCAGAGATCCCCTCAAAGAAGATTGCCAAGTCGGGAGACGGCGACGCCAAGACCAAAAAGATTCCCCTAGATCGTTCTGATCCTTCAAAAACAGCTGTAATAGGCGCCGAGTTAGACCCCAAATAGGAAAGCGCGCTCATCACCTTTCTTCAATCTAATAAAGATATATTTGCTTGGAAACCATCTGATATGTCTGGTGTTCCTAGAGAGGTGATTGAGCACTCATTGAACGTTAAAGAGGATGCGAAACCTATCAAACAACGACTCCGCCGATTCGCCCAAGATCGAAGAAATGCTATCAAGGAGAAACTCGTCAAGCTCCTGGCTGCTGGATTTATCAAAGAAGTCTACCACCCCGACTGGTTAGCCAACCCGGTCCTGGTTCGTAAGAAGACGGGGCAGTGGCGTATGTGCGTGGACTACACCGACCTCAACAAGTCTTGCCCCAAGGATCGTTTTGGTCTGCCCCGTATTGATCAAGTCGTCGACTCAACGGCCGGCTGCGAACTTCTGAGCTTCTTGGACTGTTACTCGGGTTATCACCAAATCAGCCTGAAGGAGTCCGACTGCCTGAAGACATCATTCATCACCCCGTTCGGAGCTTATTGCTACATTACAATGCCTTTTGGGCTCAAGAACACCGGAGCAACTTATCAGCGCATGATTCAGAGATGCCTTCAGACCCAAATCGGGAGGAACGTGGAAGCTTATGTTGACGATGTCGTTACCAAGACCAAGCAGAAACAGGATCTGATCGCCGACTTGGAGGAAACTTTTGCAAACATTCGAGCCTTCAGGATGAAGTTGAACCCGGAAAATTGTACTTTCGACGTGCCGTCAGGCAAGTTACTAGGCTTTATGGTATCTCATCGAGGCATCGAAACCAACCCCGAAAAAATCAATGCTATCCGAAACATGAAGCCACCGAGTACTCAAAAAGACGTCCAGAAGCTTACTGGTTGCATGGCGGCGTTAAGCCGTTTTGTTTCCAGACTTGGAGAGCGAGGTATGTCTTTTTTCAAGTTGCTCAAGAAAACGGACGGATTTCAATGGACTTCGGAGGCCCAAAAAGCGTTTGAAGACTTCAAGAACTTCCTCACAACACCACCCGTGCTGGCGTCACCCTACCCACAAGAGCCCCTGTTGCTCTACGTCTCCGCAACTTTTCAGGTGGTCAGCACGGTTTTGGTCGTCGAGCGCGAGGTGGAAGGACAAGCACAAAAAACCCAGAGGCCAATATACTTCGTTAGCGAGGTGCTGGCCGGATCCAAGACACGCTATCCCCAGGTACAGAAATTATTATATGGAGTCTTAATCACCGTCAGGAAATTAGCCCATTATTCTCAAAGTCACTCGGTCACCGTGGTCACATGTTTTTCACTCGGCGATGTCATCCATAATCGGGAGGTTACTGGGCACATTGCAAAGTGGGCCTTGGAGTTGATGCCGCTGGATATTTCTTTCAAAGCCAGAACGTCTATAAAATCTCAAATCCTGGCTGACTTCGTGGCCGAGTGGACCGAGCGACAAGAAGATGTACCTAGGGAGGAGCTGCAATACTGGACCATGCATTTTGACGGGTCTAAACGAGTCACCGGTTTGGGAGCTGGAGTCGTCTTAATTTCCCCGACTGGAGAGAGGCTACGGTATGTTCTTCACATATATTTTCCGGCTTCACACAACGTGGCTGAATATGAAGCCTTACTCCATGGACTTCGGCTTGCCGTTTCACTCAGCATACGTCGGATGATTGTGCGAGGAGATTCTCAACTGGTGGTAAATCAAGTGATGAATGATTGGTCTTGCCAGGACAACAATATGGCTGCCTATCGTCAAGAAGTGCGTAAGCTCGAAGACAAGTTTGACGGATTGGAGTTATCTCATGTTTTGAGGCACAACAACAAAGCCGCAGACGAATTAGCTAGCTTCGGTTCCAGGCGGGTAGCAGCCCCGAATGACGTTTTCGTTGAACATCCCTATGAGCCGACTGTTAAGAAGCCAACTGATGACGATGAAGCCATGGATTAGATCGCCACGCTCGACACCGATTGGAGAACGCCGCTTATCAACTTTTTGACTCGGCAAGAGCTACCCGAAGATCGAGATGAAGCCGAACGCGTCAAACGCCATAGTCAAGCCTATGTCATGGTTGATTCTGAGTTATACAAGAGAAGCCCTTCTGGAGTTCTACTACGATGTGTTACGCCTGAGGAGGGACGACAACTTTTACAGGACATTCACTCGGGAATCTGTGGCAGTCATGCCACAGCACGCACTCTGGTCGGTAAAGCTTACAGGCAAGGTTTCTTCTGGCTTACAGCAGTTTCCGACGCAGACAAGGTGGTCCGCACATGCGAAGGATGTCAGTTCTTTGCTCGGCAGATTCACGTCCCAGCTCAGGAGTTACAAACAATCCCATTGTCATGGCCGTTTGCGGTATGGGGCTTGGACATGGTTGGTCCTTTCAAGAAGGCTCCAGGAGGATTCACGCATTTATTCGTCACAATTGACAAGTTTTCCAAGTGGATCGAGGCCAAGCCGGTTGCTACGATAACTGCAGAGAAAGCACGAGATTTCATCTTAAATATCATGCATCGGTTTGGTGTGCCTAACAGGATTATAACTGATAATGGAACTCAATTCACCAGAGGCGTCTTTAAGGAATTTTGTGAAGACTTCGGAATCAAGATTTGCTACGCTTCAGTCGCACACCCCAGAAGCAATGGACAGGTCGAACGCGCTAATGGCATGGTTCTTCAAGGTAACAAGGCCCGAGTGTTTGACAGACTTAGTCCTTATGCTGGAAAGTGAGTTCAAGAATTGCCTTCGGTACTATGGTCATTACGGACTACGCCCAGTCGGGCCACTGGACAATCTCCTTTTTACTTAGTTTATGGGGCCGAAGCCATGCTGCAGAGTGAGATGGAGTTCGAATCCCTACGAGTTCGAAGTTTCAACGATGAGCGCTATGATCAAGACCGAGTTGATGATTTAACCCGACTGGAAGAAGCTCGCGAGGCAGCATTGATTCAGTCGGCTCGGTATCTTCAAGGACTTCGACGCTATCATAATCGCAATGTTCGGTCGCGCGCTTTCATTATTGGCGACATGGTTCTACGGAAAATTCAGACAATAAAAGATCGACACAAGTTATCTCCGCTATGGGAAGGACCCTATATAATTGCCGAAGTCACTCTGCCAGTAGCCTATCGTTTGAAGCGAGAAGATGGAACCATGGTGTAGAATTCACGGAACATTGAGCACCTTCGTCGATATTATTCATAAGTTCTTGTATCATGACCTTCTCGACTGCCGACTTCAAGTAAGTTGTTTTTCTTGAGTCGTCAGTCGGGGGCTACATATATATATCAATAAAGTATGACGCTTTGATCAATCACGACTTGTTCATATTTAGTTTATCATTGTTAATGCTTTAGTCTAAGTCGAGCAGAAAAGGACTGAAAATTTTCAATGGCTTAATCAAGTCTAGGCTTGATGACAGTCGGGCGAAATTTTTAAGCAATTAAGATGCGAAGACTTGGATTAAGGCATGAGCATAAATAAAGTAAGTATTTACACTGTCAGAATTATACAATTGTCTACATCAAGACTTGAAGCTATCGGCTATATCAACTCCGATCCTTTTTGCCGACTCCTGTGCTTCATTGATTAATTTCATGGCTCGCTCAACTGAGGTGCCGTCCGCGAAGCCATCAGTAACAGAGTTTATATCCACTCGGGGATACAGGGACTTCGTCATCGCTAAGGCCTGGCCTGCACTCATCACGGCAGCATCGGTAATATTCTCCATGTACTTCTCCGAAGCTGTCCTGAGCTTGTCGAAGATCTCGACGGTGTCTATGTCACTCGGGCCAACACCACCATCATAAATGGCCGTCAGTATCGGCGTGGTGGCGTTGGCGATGTCGTCCGTGACCTTCTCTGCCCTTCGGACTCTTTCCGCGAAGACTTCAAATTGAGCACGGGATTTAATCTTATTAGCTACAAGTTTTGATATAACTCAGATTATACAAACAGCAGGATCATCTAAGATCGAGGAGAGTAAGCTTTGGGAGTTACCTTCAATTTCTTCGAGAGCCTTGTTTTTGTCAGACTCAAGCTTGGCGTTGTCTGTTTCCGCCTTCTTCAGCTGAGCCTTCAGGGCCTCGATCTCAGATTTATTATCTATGATACCGAAGACATCAGGTTATTAGAATTGACTGAGTGAAATACAGATAGAAGAGCCGGTTTCTTTCTTACTCCCGACTGAGTTGCGCAGTTCCCGGTTTGCATCATGAAGCTTCATGATCTCGGTTCTCAGCACAATCTCTGTGGCTGCGGCTTCTTCCTTGGTCTGCTTAAGGTTCTGTTGGATATTCTCTAAGGAATTGATGTGAGGCACCAACTTCTCCAAGGTTTCTAACTTGGCCATGGATTGACGATATATTCTCTACATTGCAAAAGTCGAGTCAGTCAAATACAACAACTTATACAAGCAAAGTATAGATAAGCTTGTACTTACATTTAACATCCGAGTGGTTTCTTTGAGATTGGTGACAAGAGCATCTCTTTCTTCGAGTTCTTTTTGTTTATTGAGCACGATGTCTTGTCTCTTGCCTTCTGCATCTTCCCATTCGATTTTTATTGGAGGCACTGAGTCCTCGACCGGTTTTAGCCGAGGGACCTCTTCTTCATCTGTTGAACCTGAGGACAATAAATAATGGCAGAAGATAAAGTATGCTTGAATTGACAATTTGGTAGGATTTTGGAGGTTACCGGTTTCAGCAGGAGACTGATTTTCTTCGGTAGTGGTGTCCCCAGGCGATTGACCCCCGATGATTTCTTCGTTTCTCGGCGTCGGGTCCTCAACCGGAGTTTCTTCGATAGATGGAGCTTGTTCCTCTGCTTCCGACTGCTTTTCAACTGGGAGTTCTTCGGTTGTTGTCTGGCTGGTCGATCCCGGCTGGTTTCCAGTCGGCATAGTTTGACTGGCAGTTGGGGGCTCCTGCGTCGAGATGGGTTTGTTGGGAATTGGGTTCTGAGACCCTTGTTCTGTAGTTTGCTCCGTCTGTCCAATAGGATCTATATCTTGCGGTTTCCTGCGAAAGAAGATGACAGTAACGGCTAAATTCCAGAAGACTTCCGAAAAGTAAATTCACTTGGTTGTTTGGGCGATACCTGTTGGACAGCCTGATCTTTGGAATAGATTTGGTGGCTGGCCTCGGAGAGCTTATAGTGGCGGCAGGAGTTGGGATTTCTTCGGCGTCGTTGTCCGAGTCGTCCACGATCAATCTTCTCTGCTTGCCGGCACGTTTGCTGGGCTCTTCAATAGCAGCAGCAGTTCTTTTGCCCTGGATATGGGGTTTGATCTTCAGGCCTCCAGTCGGCTTCTTGGTAGTCTGCTGAGCAGGCACATAGTCGTGGTAGACCTTGAATGGCCGAGAGATGATTAAGGCATTCGCCTGCAAACAAGAGTTTTCTGAGATACAGACTTTAGCATAACTGAAAAACGGATTGCGCGAGGAGATTATTTACCGCTGGAGGTGGCCGGAAGAGGCAAAAAGGAGGAACCGGCAGTTTGTGGCTATAGTCAATGGCGATCCCGGAAGAAAAGATCTTGTACATCCGAGCGCATAGCACCTGGAAGTCTAGAGATGTCTTGTCTTTCCGATTGGGGTCGTTCTGACCTTCGTACTCGAAAGCCGGTTTGGATCTAAGCTTGATTGGCGCCAGTCGGTTCTTGATGAAGTGTCGAGTGATTTGCTCCTCTTGCAAGCCCTTTTTCTTCATCTCCAGGATTTTTTCTAGCAAGTTGTTGGCTGCGATCCAGTCATCGCCTTCAGGCATGGAGTTCCAGTTTGCTCGCTGGATCGATGGAAGGCCGACAAAGTCGGGCAAGCTGGGGGCTGGGTTCGAAATATAAAACCAGTTTGCGTGCCAGCCTTTATTGGAGGATTTCAAAGGGAGAGGAAAATAATCTCGACGGAGAGTTCCGCGGAGTTGGAATCCAGCCCCACCGACAACACAAGGATTGTCTTTGTTTGGGTGGGCTTTGATGGAGAACATTCGGCGGAAAAGATTGAAATGAGAGTGAATCCCTAGAAAAGCTTCGCACACATGGATGAATATTGCAATGTGCAAAATAGAGTTGGGGTTCAGGTGATAGATTTGGAGGTCATAATATTTCAGGAGGCCACGGAAGAAATCAGAAGTGGGAAGACCAAATCCGCAGTAGAAGAAATGAGTAAAGACGACGATCTCACCGGTATTGGGAGTCGGGAACTCTTCCCCGCACGCCGGTCGCCAGCCAATGATTTCCTTTGCCGGAAGGACTCCGTCCTTCACCATCTCCTTCAGCGTGAATTCTTTCACATCGGAGGTCGCCCATTGGTCAAAAGGGATTTCTCTCTCTTCCGCCATGGATGAAGGTTGTGGAGAAATGGATTTGGTGCTGGGATTGGAGATTCTTTGGAGAAATTGGGAATGAGGTGCGCGCGGTGGATTTTGGTGGAATCCGAAGTTTTTTGATGGATTGATGTGGATGAGCTTGAGCCCTAGGTTTTCTCGGATGCGCCGGTGAACAAGAGCGCGAAAAGGGGAAATTTGGGCAGATGAAGCGGCGGGGAAGACGATGGTGGTTTTTAGGGTATCGGTAGGTTTTCTTGTGTTGGGCCGAGGCCCATGAGAAGCTTACAGCCCAGGACTTTGGTGAGGCTTTGCACGTGTCTTTTGGGACTTAAGCAAATTTGCCTTGGCAATATATGCGTGTAATTTGCCCAATGCCTACAAAATCCTTTCATACAGCGGTCATACAGCTCCTAGGAGTTAATGCGATGCACTTTGGAAGGTGACAAACAGTGTAGTTTTTTATGGCTATTTTAGTAACTTTTTCATAAGTTACTAAAGTTGTTTGGTTTATCAAAGGTAATTGACTTTATATGTCAGTATTATCTTATCACCTTGGTGAAGAAATTTCTTGATTAAGACCAATATTGTGGCTTAGGCTGATTGATTTTTGGTCGTATTATCACGAGTTTGATTGACTCGGATTTATTATAGCTGAGGGTGGTAGAGTTGATTGCTTTGAGATGACTCAGGCAGCATGACTCGGACAGCGTGAGCTTATCATCACTCGGGATCATTATACACTGTGCTTTAGTTACAAGGTTATGTGTTATATGATCTTTTATGATTGTTTTTGGCTTTGGCTAGACATTTATTTCACTCGGGAGAGTATGATGATTATAGTTCTTGACTATATGCTTAGTTTGTTTAACTAAACACATAGTCGGGGGCTACACCTAATTAGGTGCATCTAGTCGATGCACCTAAATTCGTATTTTTGATGATCTTTTGAAGCATTTTCAGCCCTTCACAGCCTTGCTTATTGGTTGATAAAGCACTCGGGAGACCTGGGCAGAGATGAATAGAAGCACTCGGCAATGGAAGCACTTGGCTCTAGGATTACTCGGCTATGTGTTATTTTTGTTTGATGCTATGATATCTTGTCGACTGTGAAGGTCTCAGGGGCTACTGTGGAGATTATGGGTACCATATACCCACACGGCTAGCTTATCCGACTGATTATAGGGGATAGGTTATATGTTGTGATTATGTAACCGACTAGGATTTAAGTTATAAGTTTCCTTGTGTAATAAGGAAACACTTATAGTCTTAGTCGGGCAAGTTGTGGAGTTCGGTATAGTATGAGATTAGGACTCCGATTTGTGAGCCTACCCTCTAAATCTATATAAGGAGGGTAGGACGTCCCTTGAGGGACAGGAGAAAAGAAGAGATTGAAGAACTTTCAGATCAAGAGATCAATACAACCACTCGGCGAAACTAAACCACCGAAACAGGAGTAGGGTATTACTTCTCTAGGAAAGGCCTGAACCTGTCTAAATCTTCTTTGCTCATTAACCCATCGTATTAGGCGCTTGATTGCTACCCCCAGTTTTTTATTGCCGAAATTAGGTTTCGACACCACCCAACGAGGATTGAACAACCATATCATCGTCATGTCCTTCCTCGTTCAGACCGCTACCCGCTTCATCCCCAATATTCTTTAGCTCTTGCTCTTTATGCTTGGTCCAATATGAGTAACCCTTCGTGAATCCTCGATAGATCATATGCGTGTATATTCTTGCACTATTGTCAAATATCTTCTTGTTCCTACAATCAAAGAATGGACAAGTCGTGTATTGATTGTTCGTTCTGTTCTTGTTTTGCTCTACAACATTTATGCAATCGGCAACACCCCTTCTATACTCTAGGCTTGCACGATCACTTTCATACATCCAACTTCTATCCATCTGCAAATTATAAAATAATTAGATATAATATCTGTAGCTATATATTAGACAAAAATTGTAGTGGTAATTTATTTATTATTACCTAGGAAGCCTCTTGTATTTTTTTTCAAATGAAAAGCAAAAATTCGCACCTCTAACCCTCCCTCCCAAAGTGCGAACAGTACACTGGATTGGGATAACTATTTCTCGAAGGTCTTGGGGTATTTATAGTGTGGGCTATCCGTAACGGGCCACAACCAAACCTCGTCAAAGATTAACTCTCATCGATGATGGGCTTCACAATCATCTTTGTCGAGCCATAACAATGAGCCCATCACCGATGACCCTCATCGGTGACGGGGTTTTGTTGAGGCCCATCACCGATTACCTTTAACGTGTCGTAACCAAACCTCGTCACCGATGATGGTCATCGATGACGGGCCCGGCCCTGAGGACTAAGATACTGCCTCTCTTGGTGCCTCTGTAACGGGACTTTATGCGGCCCGACAAAGATGAGTACCTTTGTAATGGGTCGCACGCCTCCATCACAAATGGGTCAATTGGGATGCCCGGTTCTGTACTAAGGCTGTGTTCGGTACACTCCATTCCCAACTCACCTCTCTCTTTTTCCACGCGCACGCTTTTCAAACTGCTAAACGGTGTGTTTTTTGCAAAAAGTTTATATACGAAAGTTGCTCTAAAAAATCATATTAATCCATTTTTCAAAAAAATTAGCAAATACTTAATTAATCATAAGAAAATATGTCGCTCCGTTTTGCGTGCGTGGGAGGTGAGTTCCCAACCTCACCTCCCAAACACAGCCTAATGCTAGTAGCTAACACAAATAACCAATGCATCGCTGCACATATAACACATATATTTAACTGACTCCTGATCCTACGCCTACCCCTCAACAAATACGATAACTACTCACAATTTAGCCTACCAAATGAACTATAAATATAAGCCAAATTATGCCACAGACACCCATCAATCTCGTTTTAAACATTGAAATAGATAAAAAAAAAAGGAGAGAAATACGTAGAGAGGCTGATCCCAATGAGTACTGAATGTAGTATAAGAAATTAGAGAACATTAAGGGGCGCAGATGGGGCGCTCGGCGCTCCACATCGGATTTTACCGTGCAGCCGAAGTCACTTTGCACGCTTTTGAAATTTTGCAAAAAAGCCCTCAAGTTTTATGTATTTTGATCTAGGTTCCTCCCGAACAGTACCTTTGAGCCGATATTTTACGTACCGACCCTCCAAAAATCCGGCTATTTCATGCGAAGGAGAAAAAAAATTCGTGAATTAGGCCCACACTGTAAAATGCCGAAGCCGAGGAGCTTTTCGCAAACGAATGCCTACTACGTATAGGTGTCCAAACGGGCGGCACGGCCCGGCCCGGCACGGGCACGGGTCCGGCATGGCCCGTTTCGGCACGGCCCGTTAGGCACGGCTGATGAAACGGGTCGTGCCGTGCCGGCCCACGTGCCGAGCCGCCGGCCCAAGCACGGCCCGTGGATGGCCGAGCCGTGCCCGTGCCGGCACGGCACGCCTGCGGCCCACGGGCCGTTCGGGGCACGGCGGCCCGTTACGCTGGCTGCTGCGGTGCTGCCCGCTGGGCCTGCCGCTGGGCTGCTGGGCTGCTGCCGCCTGCCACTGGGCCGCTGGGCTGCTGCCTGCTGCACAGTGATTTATTTTTAAAAAAAAAAAGCAAAGGAAATGTATAAGGAAAAAAAATTAAAAATGGAAATAAAAGGTTTAAAAAAAAGTAATGATTTGCTAATGTTAAAAAATGAAAAAATGGTATTTAAAAAATGGAAATAAAAGTTTTTTAAAAAAGTAATGATTTGCTAATGTTAAAAAAAAAGAAAAAATGGTATTTTTTTGTTGTGTTGAAAAATTTAAAAATATAGATTGTGATTCATTATTTTGAAATAATTTAAAGATAAATCCACACTTGCGAAAATATTGCAAAAGAATTTGTTAAAAATAGTAATGACCTTTAGTGATATTTATATCATTACATGATACAATGATACATGCTGCCTCGTTAAAAACTTTGTCATGTAAAAACTCATAGGGGAAAATGAGAAAACCATGACAAAGAAAAGAGTACAGCTCAAAGGTCAGAACTACTTCTAACAAAATTCTACTGGGGTTGGTCTGGATCCAGGTAGAGTTGCTCGAACTGGGCGGCCAATTCTTGGTTGTCCGCAGTGTATTGGGCATGTTGTCGAGCAAGCTCCCAGTCTTTAACGCTTAGTAGCATTTCGACGTGGTCGCTGCGCAGAGTCGTCCTCCGGTCTTCGATGATTCGGCCGCATAGACTGAAGGCCGATTCGGAGGACACCGTCGACACGGGCACCGTCAACACATCCCGTGCTAGTTTTGAAAGCACGGGATATGCTATCTTGTGGTCATTCCACCACCCGAGGACGTTGAAATCTTGTGCTTCGTGGTGGATGGCGTCGCTGTCCAAATAACCGGACAACTCTTCGGCCACAACATGCGAAGAGGCGTCTCCACTTGTAGCCGACGAACTACCACCACCTTGGCTTGAGGACGATCCACCCCAAATCCTATCCCACTGTATCTTCTTCTTACCTGTAGTGGGGATAGGAGGGGGTCTCTGCTGGCGAACTTCCTGAAACTTTACTTCATATCTTCCAAAAACCTCATATAATTTACGTCTAACCTCAGTATAAAAAGAACTATAATCTACACCTACAGTATCTCCAACAAGTGATAAAATAGCAGACAATCCCCTTAATTTACACCTAGGATCTAAAGCAAAAGCAATAGCATACAACATAGGTATATTTTTCCAATATTTCAAATATTTTTGTTTCATGTGAAAGACAGGTTCAGTTAGAACATCATCATTTTCGTATTCTTTAAATAAAGTAGTAATTTCAAGAAGGTTGTGTAAAATTATATTAGCAGTTGGATAATAAACTTGTGACAAAGTTAGAGTACAATCATAAAAAGTTTCTAGAAATTGGTGAAATTTTTGGACAATTGCCCAAACATGCTCGTTCAGTACTGAAGACCCGTCACTGTTTCTTGGGCCACCACGTGACTGAACAAAATCAGAGAGTAAACTACTATAAGGTAAAACAACTTTTAACATTAAATACGTTGCATTCCATCGATGCTCTGCATCGGTGGCAAACTTACGAGCTCTCACACCGGCCGCATTGCAAAACCTCTTCCATGCAGCAATCCGCGGGTTAGAAGCAGTTAACCACGCGATTGCTTGACGAACCGCATTGATGTGGTCACCTACCCTTTTCATGCCACTCTTAACAATCAAATTAATTATATGACATGCACAACGCTGATGGAGTAGAAAAGACTGAGCGTAAACACAAAATAAAGGTTGCAATATTTCCATAGCCCTAGAATTAGCAGATGCATTATCTAGGGTGACAGCAAATATTTTATCAGAAAGATTAAATTCATTAATTACTTCCCTAATTCTTTCAGCTATGTTTTCTCCTGTATGTGAGACATCTATTAACCTAAGCCCTAAAACTCTCTTTTGTAATTGCCAATCATCATCAACAAAATGAACAACTACGCTAAGATAATCCTCCCTACCTCTACTACTCCATATATCTGAAGTAACACTAACAGAGAAAGTACATGTACTAAACAGTTCCTTAAGTGCAGTTGCTTCCTTGTGATAAATATTCTCTAAATCTCTAGTTGATGTTTGCCTACTCACAGCTTTAAACCTAGGGTTATGAGATTGCTGAATGTATTGTTCAAAAGCAGGGGACTCCCCAAAGTTCAGGGGTAAATCTTGCCTGGCGATTAACCGGACAAGAGATTCCCGAGCAAACATGGGATCGTACTCCCAACTGCGTACCGTACCGTCTGGGTTTAGCATAAGTTGCTGCTGCCGGAGTTGTATTCCTTGCTTCTTGGCACACGAATCCGCATGGCGCTTGAGGTGACCTGTACCAGCAGAAGAACGAGCAGATAAAATTTGCCTACATATTCTACAACGAGCTTTCAATACCTCCCTTCCGTCGGGGCATGTTTCCGTTATCTCGTCGAAGTGTTGCCACACACCAGAGGTTCTCGATCTCTTCGAGCCGGTGTGTGTCGAAACACTTCCGCGAGCGGTTCCGGAAAATCCTTCCGAAGCTGTCGCCGCCTGAATCGGTACCTCTTCCACGACAGCCGCCTGAACCGGTACCTCCTCCACAGATGGTGGAGTTGGAGCCGATCCGGAGGCATCGTCAAACCCCGACGTGTAGTTGGGGTCGAAATCACCCAAGGTGAACGACGGCGACTGGTATGGATAGTTCGGATCCATTCTGAAAATTTAAACCGACATAAACAAATTTTAGAATATTTATTGAATTCACAAACACAATACAAATAATATAAAAATTTGAATATTAGTATATTACTTACATCTTTCCAACCGCGAGCTCTTCAAACCTCTGTGATCAAACTATTGAACTACGAAACTTATTTTGATTTTTGACAAAATTTGAGCAAATTTTGTCAAAATCAAAAAAATGCACACTTGAGAACAAAGAGAGCACTTGAGAGCACAAGATGAGAAGTGTGGGATGAGGAGAAATGGCTGGGGTTCATGCCCTATTTATAGGGCGAAATTTGAGATTTTTTGGAATTTTTTCGAAATTTTTATGAATTTTTTAGCCCCCAACGGTTATTTTCAAATTTCAACGGTCAAATAGCCGTTAGTAACACGTGGCGCCTTCCCATTCGACCGCCGCACAGTGCCTGCCGCCCTGTCGGCCTGTCCCTGCTTTCGGCCTGGCGCAGTGGCGCTGGCGGGCTTGCCGGCCTGCGTGGCTGCGCGTGCGCCGCTGGCCCGTTGTGGCGTGTCGGCCTCGACGGCCTGTCGGCTGTCGGGCTGTTGGCCTGGCGCCTGGCGGCCTGCGCATGCGCGCGCGCGCGGAGCCGCGGACGGAGTGACGGGCCGCCGGCGAAACGGGCCGTGCCGTGCCGCGGGCCGTGCCGTGCCGAGCTGCTACAGTAGCCGTGCCGTGCCGTGCCGGCCCGCGGGCTCGGCCAGCTGCCCAAGCACGGCACGGCTACTCGTGCCGTGCCGGCACGGCCCGTTACTGTAGCAGGCCGTGCCGGGCCGTGCCTGCTACAGGTTGGGCCGTGCCCCGGGCCGCCCGTTTGGCCTGGCCCGTTTGGACACCTATGCTACTACGTTTGGAGTAGCGGAGAAAAAATTTCCATCGCACGGAAAACGAAACGACTCATTAGCACATGATTAATTAAATATTTACTAACTTTGTTTTAAAAATGAATTATTATGATTTTTTAAAACAACTTTCTTGTAAAATTTTTTTGCAAAAAATACACCGTTTAGCAGTTTGAAAAGCGTGCGTATAAAAAAAGAGAGATGTGAGTTGGGAAAGTAGATGAAGAACTCACATTAACCCACCCAACCCAAAAACCTAGCCGCCGGCCCGCGCCCCGTCCTCCCTCTCCCTCGACCCCGCGCCGCCGCTGCCGCCGCCTCGCGCCACCGCCCCCGCCTGCGCCTCGCGCCTCGCGCCACAGCCATCGCCTCTGCCTCGCGTAGCCGTCGCTGTCGCCGTCCCCGCCACCACCGCCGTCAGCATCTCCGCTCCGCCTTCGCCTCGCGATGCCGCCGCCTCCGCCGTTGCCGAGCGCCTCCTTCTCGCGGCACGCCGTCGCCGTCGCCGAGCGCGCCACCTCCGCCTCCGCCTCGCGCCGCCGCTGCCGCCGTCGCTGCCGACCGCCGCCTTCGTGTGGTCGGGGGACGCGGATCTGAGCGCCCCCGTCCGTCGTCAGCCTCCTTGCCACAGCCGTCGCAGCTGCGCCACCTGCGATTCCCTCCCCTCCCTCGGTCACTCTCCCTCGTCCGCGCCGGCGAATCTGCCCGCCGCCCCTTGCCGCCGGAGCCCTCCCTTGCACCGGCTCCGGTCACCCCAGCTCACCCCCGGCGATGTCCCCCCACCCGCTCTCCTCCGAACCCCGTAAGCGCCCCCTCCCCTCGTCGCCATCCATCCATGCGCCGCGTGTCAGCATCCTTCAATCGAACGCCCGTGCAGTGCAGGTGATTAGTTGATTGATATTGGCCTCAACTAGCAGAACTTTGGCAGTTGATTGCTGTGATGTTTCGGCTGATTTTGGTCATAAGTGATATTCAGTCAGAGTTGCTGAAATGTTTACTGCTCCCATTTACCACTCTTTGTTCAGATGCTCTGGAACTAAAGGCAGTGGTAGTAACCAACAAGCATGGAGAGAAGCTTGTGGGAGTGCTGCATCACACGGGTTCAAGCAAGATCGTCGTCTTGTGCCATGGTTTTATATCTACAAAGGTAACATTCTTGTCGACAGACGAAAAATGTGTTTGTAAGTTAAGTGAGAGGTGAACAAATGTTTGTTTAGCAGAAATGCAATCGACCTAATTTGTTGTTGCTTCCCAATGTAAATTCACTTCTGTTTCCCAGAATGACAGTCTCATTCTTGACCTGATGGCTGCATTTAAAGGCTAATCTCTCTGAATAAATTTTATTCAGAGAGATTTACCCGACTAATAATATGTATTTAAAGGCTACTAACTGTATAGTTTTGGTCGATATGCTTATATCCTTAGCAAAAAAGAATGCATTAGTGTAATTGCTTCCTACTGCAGCATGTCAGCTATTGACTTCTACTGTTCGGTTGACAAGGTACAAGGTGCTGATGGAAAAGATCGTGTGGTGGTCAATTTGATGGGAAATATCTTCCTTACACTAAGCAGGTTAGTGTTTCCTTTCATTGTTTACTTGCCTCCCTATTGTTGTTAAGCTCATCATATATGTTGAATTATCTGTCCTCTGTATGGAAGATTTTGGAATTGAATATATGCTAACCTATCCTACGCCCTGATCCTATGAAATCTGGCACCCATTTGATCCAATTCTGTGTGATTCGCTGTTAGTTTGATTGAATCTTGGCTCATGTCAATTGTTCGATGACTAAAAGAAGAAAAAAATTACAGGTCCATGTTGGAGAAGAGACAGTTGATATCCATGTGGTTGTTCCTAGAGCCCAGCTGGCTGGACAAGGAGCTCCACTGCTCGCCCGCTTGGTTCTGTGCATCTCCTAGGCCTGCCCGCTGCGCCGGTCCTGTATCTCTCCTGGTATGTCCTGACTGATATAAATCTTCATTGTAGCATTTGTACAACCACTAGGTTGTGTATGTTGTTGTGGAAGAAACATGGATTGCCTATATATAGCACTCACATCGATTGACTTGGAAACAAGGTTCTTTCATGCATGGTTTCATTTTTTGGCTAACTTGGCTAAAGTGTTACTAAGGTATTAGGTTTAGTTTGTCTATTGCATGTGATGCTCATGAAACTAATGTCCCATTTCATCTTACTGAAGAGATTTCAAGAGGTGAAGAGACGCTGAGTGTATCCACAGGAATCCGAGCGCATGGGTCCGGCTTTCTAAGAATCGATCAATTCATTAATTCAGTATGACTTTTTATTATGACATTGCTCTTCATGGTGTAACCAACGCTCATAGTATATAGACATTAAAGCAATCTGTAAGATTAATGTTTTTTCTATTAATTCTACCTCATAGTATACACATGAAATGATTTGTATGAGTAAGTTATACATGGAAATATTATGTTCATACTCAAACTGCAAGAAATTGGTGGATCAACTTGGTTATTTCATGTTTGTAATCAAGTAGTCATTGTCCTGTAGTTGTGACAGGATAGTTGTCGTCTTGTCATTTTCATTGGACAAATGGAATTACCAATGACTTGCGTCATTGCAATATTAGATAATAGTTTTGAAACAAGGTAATTCTGAAAATACTGTGTTTAGAAGAACTAGCAACTGGCATTGTTTGATTTGTTGGCCTATTTTTGCTTTCCACTGTTTCACCAATGACTCATGAAAGGCCAAACAAATCTACCGTTAGCAAGATGTACCTTCAAGTTTAATCATACAGTTTTTTTCTTATATAATCAATCAATGATACAGCTCAATGCAAGTTATCACATATAATTCATCTAGTTCAGGTTCATTCATCGTGCTCACCCTCCACCACAAGCATCTTGGCCCCGCACGTCGTATGCATTAACTTGAGTCTACTACCACCACACTACAGATAATAAGCGTATGTGACCACGTAACCATCTAGGTGCAGCTATTACTAGTTAATTGATTTCTTTTTTTAACAACTCAACTTTCAAATCATATATCGAAATTATAAACTGTTGGAACCAAGTATTTTTATTTCAAATATGCAATAAAACGAGTCCAATATTATATATATTTGGACATCGCAAGATACTTGAATTTTCTGGACCCACACGTCACAGAGAGACACTTATGTATTTTGTAAATTTGGGCTGCAAATAATATTCACATGTGAAATTAATATCGAATTATTTATTATTTTCCTTTGAATTTTGGTAAAAAAAATCATCAAACAAGCACAAGAAACCTACTGTGTTCCTAACATTTTACCTAACAATCACCAATCTAAATCCTAACATTTTACCTAACAATCACCAATCTAAAAGAAACTAACAATCACCAGCTAATCACCAATTACCATTTGAAAAGGCTATATAGTGTGGATTTGTAACTTGTGCTTGCTAGTTATTTGGATCAAACATGACTATCATGTCTGTTGCTTTCATGATTAAGGCGGTGGTGCTTCTTTCTATTATTTTGCCCGTGACATCCTTTGAGAAGGATCCCCTCCGTAACAGGTATATATGCTACTACATCTAAGTATGCTACTCCGTCCGTTAAGTTCTCTTTTAATTGACACTTTTAACTATGCATGTAAACCTAGTTAATCATTAAAGTTTCTAGATATGATCATTTTGCCCTTAAAATATTAGAGTATATAGTGTTGTGGTTAGTAACTAAGATAAACAAAGAAGTTGTAGGTAAATATATGATTGCTCGTAGGGGTAAAATGAAAAGGTAAATTTTGGAATATGTGCAATGCCAAGGATTTACAAATAACATTTTAGTCAAAGTTTGTCAATTAAAAAAGAACAGAGGGAGTAAATATTCGCTTGGTGTCTAACATGTATTGATATATAGTTCTTATCTCTTTTTTCAGACATTTGTGGGCTAATCCCACAGTTTTGCGATTTGATTTTCTGAGGGAGGCCTACCATGCCATCCTTCGGACGTTTATTGCCTTCGTCACTAGCACATCTAGCATGTTACGAGTGTACGACATAGTCATCCTTAAAATACAAAGACCTGTCAGTGTAGCCCCAGAGTCGTGGAACATGGCACATCTCATCGGTAGAGACAGCGATGAGACGATGTTGTCAATGCGCGACGACAATCTCTACGTTCTTGGGTTTGCTAACAGGAGTGGAGATTGGCACGCATTCGGGAGGCACGCACATCTTTTTCGTGAAGATGTGACAGCTCTCAAAATCAATGATAATTATGGTTCCCTTTTACAAGGGCGTGGACATATGGACTTGCCTAGGATCACCCTTGGCCAACATGCCGTGTTAGATGCCATAGAAGTATTATCCAATTACGATCCATCAACCACAGGTGACGGGATTCTCGGAGACGCTCTAGCAACCCTGATCATTACCCTGCCAGAAGCAGTACGGCTCAGAAAAATCCGTGATTGGCAACTTAGAGGATGGTCCACAGGGACGCATCTTACCAGTGAACTAGCCAAGGAAGTAGTGAAATGGCGAGAGATGACCTGTGGACTCCTTATCTGTCACAAACACAATGGCAGGTGGGGCGGACAGGAGGCAGTGACCTTGGATGGATCGTTAAAGATTAAGAACAAATTCGGTGCGATGGAAAGAGTCGGTTTCATGATTTGGCCTGCAGAACGTAGATGCTCGGAGCAGGTGCTGGATGAATGGCACATCAGGAAAATCAGGAGGGATATGATGGAGCAACAACGAGGGTGATCGGATATGATGGTGCAACAAAAAGGGTGATCGTGCGCTTGTGTTTTCTCGATGTAATAGCTGTAATAGACCTCTTAGTATTTTCTCATCAATGTAATAGGTCATATTTACTCTCTGCAAGTGTTTATCTCAACGTAATAACTTGTTATGTACTGACCATAGGCCATATTTACTCTCTGAAAGTGTTACCAAGACCCTTCGAATTTTAATATATAAAGTATGTGTCGATGTTTCTTGCATGAATGGAACATTTATTCATTCTGATCGCACGGTATTGCTAGACTAATTAAAAACTACCTAATAATATACTCATTCATGCTAACGCTATGGGCTGGCTACGGTGACATTTATTCTTTAACTTTTACCAGGTGGTTTACGGAAAGCAAGTCACTGCATAAATTTCAACAAAAATTTCAATACATTGCCACACGCATAAAATAAATCGCAAATTTTTTTAAAAAGAATGATATGCCTTGGTCATTTTTTTAAAAAAAATTGTTAAAGCATATATACTGGCTTTTATAGTCACGTAAGAATCTACCTCTAATAAATAAATTTTCTAGTGAATAGATTCAGGTAACTAAGTGCATCCCCTCAATAAAAGATAATTAATCAAAATCTTATCAGAGCTGATGGGCAAACCTCATTGTTATGATAGTTGATTTTTGTACCCAACATTTCCTCAAAACAATCAACGCAACTTTTCTAGTGCATGTACAAAAATTTGGTCCATACACAAACAGAAAGGAGACTACCTGCTCATATATGAATATCTTTAGAAAGCTCACAGTTGCACTCGCAATTCTGGAATGCATTGCACATGCCATAGGCCGATCCCTCTTTTATGCAGCTCCTCCTCCTCCTTTCTTTTTTTTTTTTGCATTTGCTCACATGATCAACAATTATAATCCTCCAAAGAACTTTAGCTCCATTTAAATTATCTTCTGCATTTGACAAGCACAGAAGTGATCATCAGAACTTTAATTTTCCGAAGAATCAAGCAGAAAAGCTGCTTTGTTCCAAAGAATTAGGCTATCATTAACAACCCAGGCTATCAAAGAGAAGGAAGTAGCTATGTTGCCACACTGAAGCTGTACTGATGATCTTGCAGAATCCAAGTTAGCTAGTGATGCCATTTTATTAAGTATCCACTTGCTTGCAGTAACCTGACTGCCACCAAAAAAAACAAAAGGTAAGTGAAGGTGTTAAGAGTATTTAATATATTGCTGCCTAGTTTTTGTCAAATATGCTTAGTACTGTAACATAACATAGGATAATGACTCAAATGTTTTCCTGATCGTACTCCTCATGTAGAGCTCTCAAAATAGATGTCATGAGTTGTGAAAAGACCGAGTAAAAAATGTGAAGTCTAAACAGCAAGCAACATGTACATCTGAAAATATAAAGCACTAATCATCTGAGCTAATCACTCCTTTAAGTCTTGGAACATATCAAATGTTAAAATTATCAAGCGAATCAACCGTATTGAATTACTGGCAATAATGAAAAATTCATATGCAAAGCATCAAAATTCAAAGTGTATGCAATACCTTTATGCTGCAGAAAGAGCAGACTGTTGCTCTTGCACCCGTAGCAAGAGCTCAAGAAGCATCAAGCATCACTAGCACCATCTCTGGCACTGCAGCTCTCGACGACACGGTTATCGAATATGTGGGTCATCTTGGGGTTGGATACCTAGGCAATGACACAGACGCAGTCCTTCTACACCTCACTCTGTGCCGACCTCGCTGACTATGCCCTGAATTTAAGAAAAATAGAGAACACAAATGGATCAAATAGCTTGTTCTAATATGCAAGTTGGAACACATAATTTTTTTGTCAAATATTGATTCTTTTAAAACTCTTGCAGGAAATTTCATCAGGACAAGTCTTATAAATCTAAATTTGATGGGAAGAGTAAAATTGAACATACAAAAAGCTTAGAACAGAGAATCAGATGAGCATGATAACCATGATAAGAGGAGTCACTTGAGCTTAGACAAGTTGTTTCCCATCCAGTGATGCCAATGTTTATAGCTGAATACATCTTCCAACATGTAGTAGTAGTATACACTGCATAGCATATAAATTTGTATTTGAGACTTTAAATATCAATAAGTGTAAATTATCCGAAGGATGGCATGAGACCTTTTTATTAACAATCCCCACCTTTGAACAACTTCTAGTCTAATAACAACATTCCTCGTACTAGCTTTAGCTTTATCCACCTGATCAAATAAATTATGCTACCTCATACTGCTATCGACCACCCAGGGGAGGCTCAACCAAGTATTATTATATAAAATTAGGCAAATTTTGTTAGAGGACATCGTGACTTCGTGGTTTTAGCTGTAAGACACCGCACGAAGTGACTTTTGGGGGAAGACACTCTGTCAACGTGGAAATTGGCTCATGGACACCGTGCCCATTAAAATATTCATTTCTGGCTAAATAGTAGAGAGAAACCACATGAAAGTTCTAAAATACCCCTAGGCCCATATGTCAGGTCAACCATTTCTCAATCTCTTTCTCTCACACATGAACAGTAAAATGGCTTTACCGGGACAGCCATGGCGCCGGTGATGGTGAGGGGTCTGAGGCGCCGAAGCCCTCAGCGGCTTGGGTGGGGGCAGCATGGAGGAGTGGCGACCGAGGCTAGCGCGAAGCCCCGCTGTGATGGCCTTGTTGCTCCATGCGAGCCCACACCACGCCTTGCTCTCGGCCGTCACCTACCGGAGCCTCTCCTGAAGCTCAGCCTAGCGGCCTCCACCTCTACCTTGTTTTTCTGCCGCCGCCGTGCCACGGTAGTTGACGTCGCGCGCATAGCCCGGCACATCTGTTGTTGATCTATGCGCTTTGCTCCTGTTCAACATCGAGGCGAACGGAGCTAGCAGCTGCTGCTCGTTCCCGTCCTCCTCCCCACCACTGCCGGATCTCCCAACCCCTCCACTGGCTTTCCCTCCCCCTCCCCACCGCCGTCAACTTCCCCAATCCCTCCGTCGTCTTTCCCTTCCCCCCTTCCTGCCAACGGCTTCCCCAATCCCTCCGTCGGCTCTCCCTCCCCCACAGCGCCGGCTTCCCCTCCTCCTCCCTGCCACCGCCGGCTTCCCCAATCCCTCCATCTGCTTTCCCTCCCCTCCTCGCCGCCACAAGCTTCCCCTCCCCATCCGGCGATGACCTCGACAGCGGCGCTCTTTGTCGTTCACCTTCGAGTAAAAGATGCCAAGGGCTTTTGGTCACGGCGCATCAAAAAGTGGTCCCGCTCTCGCCTAGTCAGCACTAAAACATTAAATAAATGGGCGCAGTGTCGCTGACAAATAACCAACATTACAGAGTGTCTTCCTCCAAAAGTGACTTTGTGCGGTGTCCCACAGCTAAAACCACGAAGTCGCAATGTCCTATAGCAAAATTTGTCATAAAATTAAAATGCCAACCTAGTTCTCATTGGCATACATCAACAGAACCCATCTAGTCACAGAACCAAATAGAGCTCCAAATTAGCCACAAAAAAGTATTATGTTTACTGTAGACCTTAAAAATCCAGGAGAGTCATAATCAGGGGCGAAGCTAGAATAAATGATCACCAGGGTCTATACTAACAACAGACTATAGCTTGTAATAACCTACGACTATGTATAAGATGGACCAAAACCAACAATTAATGGCATATTATGATAAAATAAGTCTTGTTGTAGATGTGGTTACCTATTACATCATACAAATCTTGTTTGTGGATCCGATCCATCACAATTCTCTTTGTCACCAACAGGGGTATTTTTCTTTTCAAGAATTGCTCCATTATAGTTTGCTTGCCTATTAAATAATTATTGAACTAGATTGATTAGTAACACAATTACACAAAGTAGAGAACAAATGGACAAGCACCCACTATTACCAAAATAACTAATTTCTTACCATCCATTATGTTGGAAGAATAAAATTATGATCCAATCCTCCTCCTTGTTCATGACCATCACTCCATCAGACCTTGTAACAGAAGTCTGAATAAATTGAAAAGTGCATATTTCAGAACCCTAAATTTTTAAGGTTTCAGACATGAGAAACCAAACCAAGGCACTCTAGACAATTTGTGATGACAATCAAGAAATTGGGATAGGGTTACCTGTTCAAAACCTCGCAGCTTGACTGCTTGTGCTTGCCGTCGCCGATCATCGTCTTCGCCTGTTTCGCCGCCCGTTCGGTCTGCGCCTTCACCTAGATGTGCAACTCGAGAAGACCTGAAGACGAGAAGTTGGGACTGATAGACTTACAGGGAGGAATACTGGAATATGATGTTAAAACAGGGGAATTTATGGAGACTAATGGGCTGTCAGCCTTGTGGGCTCACATCCAAACGTTGTCTCATTGTGTGGGTTGGGCTGACATATAATGCATACGAGCTAGCTTAGCTATTTTTCTGTTTGTTGTGTCGTTCCTAGTTGCTAATCACAATTGGCTTTAACTAATCAAATTTCTTAACTAGGGTCATGGCTGGTAAGATAGAGGAAGTATAAGAGGGTTGTAGAAAATCGTTAGGGTCTACTGACCCTGACGCCTTGCTGTAGCGTCACCCCTGGTCATAATCAAGTATACTCGGCAGCAAATGAAGAGCTGCAGAAGCAAGACCCTCAAGCCAAGTATACCCAAAACAAGGTACATTTACTTTTCTCCAAATCAAGAGCTGCAGAAGCAAGACCCTCAAGCCAAAGTACATTCCACAGTTATAATTGTGCCATAAGGCTTGTTGTAACTAAACAGCAGTCCTCTCGATTGGGAGTAGTCGATTCCTATCAACAAAGATAATGCATACTTTAGGTGAATTTACAGTTCTGACTTCGGAGGACAAAGTGTGCAGATAAATGAACTTAATACATTAGCAGTATTTAGAAGAATATTGAAGTTGCCTAACCTCATCTGTGGGGCTGACAATGTCAAGAGAGACACGGCCTGAGGCGGTGGAGTGGCATTACATCCTTGACCTACATATCTTGATTACATCCTTTGACCTACATATTTCAATGCAATGTCAGTTAAAAGGAACAAGTGGAATCCAGTGGAAAGTCAGTTTCATGCCCTCAATGTAAAATAAAATGGAAATATTACAATTCCAACACATCATGAACAGTGGACCAGGAAAAGAAGGGCAAAGTTCATCAGTTCAATTACTCACACCTTAAAAGAGAAGCAAACGACTATCACATATATATGGTATAAAGAATAGAACCAAATTAAAAGCAGATGAGGGAAAGCATAGATAAAAGCAAATCTATAGTCAAGATAGTACCTAATTACCTGACCAAGAGGGCAATTTGAAAGAGGATTGGACGGTGAGCAAGAAGAACCATCGCCGTGGCAGAGCCCCTATAGGTGGTACCCATCACATATAACAGAGCTTGTCATGGTGGAGCAGGAGGCAACACCAGGAGGTCGACCTTGTACTTAAAATTAGCTGTGGCCAAACAGAATGTGGAAGACCCATAATTATACCAAAACAAAATGGAACGTGAATCTGCAAATTATCGCCCAATGGATCTGAAAGACAGAGTGGTCATTCATTAGCAAGAATAGTAGGATCATCTTTGTAGGTTTCAATTCTGGTATCAATTACATGGATAAATTATGTTCAAATTGTGTTGTGTATAGTACAAGGAGTAGTAGTTGCCAGTCATTTCATGCAGGGATATTTACCTCAACAAAAGCTTTGTAGTAACTCTTAATTGTTGGGTTAGAGAAGTTGCCTTTAGAAGTAAGATCTAGGCTTTCCCCATCTCACAGATGGGTTATTGCTTTCAAAATAAATTCAGCAGCCGCAGCACCTCAGCAGAATAAACTATCAGATGTCCTATTGCCCCACATAATGCATGAAATTAAATTTCTTTATTTCTGAGTAGTCTCCAGATCATAATGAATGCATTGGACAATATGTGGGTTTTTAAGCAATTTGAAAATCAGTTGGCCCTAACACATTGACATACACTTAATACTTACCTATGATTGACAAGAAAATTGATTGATGTACTGAATGGCAGATTGTTTCAATTGCATTGAGGCAAACACCTCATGAGCTTGGGCAAAACAGAGTACGTGCAACCCAAATAGAGAGGTTGCTCGTAATCGTTCATAGCTCAAGCCCAAACCAAATCAGACAAAATCAGACAGAAAAACAATGAACGAAGAAGATGTTGAAACTGGACAACAGATGAAAGGAAGGACCTTGAGGAGAGGATGCAGTGACGCTGAATTCAGATTCAGAGCTCTGCTGGCGCAAACCACCTCGCCACTGCTCCCCCGGAGAACTCCCGTCCCGTGGCGAAGGCCGCAAACCACCATGGCGCTGGAGCGAGATGCGGCCCCAGCGGTGTAGCCGTCGGTGAGGTGGAGCAGCGCGATGAGGCGTTCGTGGACGGGCGTTGGTCGAGGAGGGCACTGCCCGACTGCCCGACCGGGGACGACGAGCGCTTGCGGTTTTAAGGTTTGGGGACGGCGATCTGCGAGGTGCGGTGGCGCGGTAGGCTGAGACATCGGCGAGGCGGTGCCCTTGACGTGACGCAGGCAGGCGGTGATGTGCCGGCAGAGGAACGGCCGGGCGACGCTTGAGACGGCGATGTGGGGAAGGAATTGGCAGCGATAGGGACGACGGGGCCGATGGCGCGAGGACGATGCGGATCGGCGGCTGAGGTGCGGGAGGGAGAAGGATCTGCGGGGTTGGAGGACGCCGGGGTTTGGGGTTGCTGAGGGGTCGGTGCGACACGTGGGAAGCGAGGGAGGGGCCAACTGCGGAGGCGGAGGCGGAGGATTGTGGAGTCGATCTCGTCGCGCACGCCTCGCGATCGCGCGTCCGGGTAGTACGGTGATCATGGGAGTACGGTCATTGAGCGGTGGTAAGAGCGCTCTGGTTCGTTGGATCTGTACCGGAAGATCTGCACCGTTTGATGAGGATCTATAATAATATTGTTGTTGGTGAACCGGAGAGTAGGCTAGTAAAGTTAAGGGCGCATTTCTGCACACCACAGTGGAAAGAAAGTTATCTCGTTATTTGCATGTCAATAAAATTATTATAAAAAATTTCAAAAAATTTAACAAGATAGATTAATATGTGATAAATCACTTCACAAATATGCAAAATCAAATTTAATTTTTACAAATTGCAACGAAAACTTCTAGAAGTTACAAATCTAACACTCGAGAGAACATTTTTTCAAGGGATGAAAACACTTTTTTCAGTGGTATAGGTAAAACTGAGAGCTTGTGCTTTAGGGAATACAATAGAGGAGCAGCTGAAGTTCATGAATAGACACTCTAGCTTTTCCGGCGCCGCAGTCACCATGGTCATTGCGTCCACTCCGCTCTAGTGCCCCCCCGTTGTAGCATCTTCGAGCGCCATCGACGCCTCCACTCCTCTCCTCGTGAGGCCTCCGCCTCATACTCGAGCACCACGGACGGATCCGCTTCCATCACTACCGACAAAGATAGTTCTCGCTACTCCGATCCACTTCTTGAGGCCTGAGCTATTGGGTTTGGTGGTTTTCGTCATGACGGCTGAGGTAGATGAGCCCGGCCGACGAAGCTCTGGCCTCTGGGACGGCATTGTTGTGGCCTATGCAGGTGCCCATGGTGGGTCACGACCAGAGCAAAAGTGGGTGGAGGTCTTCTTCACGACACGATACGGCCTTCGATTCGATGCTCGACGACGGGAAGCACATCAGAGGTTGTGATGTCTCAAGGAAGGACAATGTCAAGGCATCCAACGCTTTTCTGGTGCAGGGAATATTTATGCAGGGTGCATCGCCTATTTCAAAATATGGTGTTGTGAATGCAAACCAACTATGACCTGATTCGCAAGAACAGAAGTGTGCCTGGGAGAATACTGAAACCTGATTGTGTTAATTCACTTCAGTGCCGTTGTACAATTTAGTTTAGCAGTCAATCACCGGTGGTAAGAAGATGTACTTAACAGACTCTTTTTATTGCAGTTAGGGTTTTGGCGGTGCCTGGGCAACCGGGCGGCGGCGGCTAACGTCTCTGTGGTGAGATGGAATTGGATGGGGTTTATCTCCGATCCATACTTGGTGTCTGCAGGGGTTTCGCCTGCTTTTGTGTTACTACACTCTGATGGTGATTACATCGCCTGGTTCCGATGGCACTACGAGGTTTCCTGTGTTGTTTTCAACATCGTGAAGGAGTCGTACTCATGGAGGAATTTCTACATCCCCGTTGCCGTAAAGGATCAGAACTCAGTCAGGTTGTGCTATAAAGTACTGCAGGGTACAGGGCAAAAAGATCACAAACCTGCTTCCCAAGAGGTGATCTCTTCAACCTCCAACCTAGGTTTTCGTTGGCAAGTTCTTGTCCTTCACTTTATTGCGGCTGTTGATAGTGGGGGCGAAAAAGGGATTATCGGTGAGATGGGTACTCGCCCGAAGCCATCAAACAACATCTTGGTTGATCGACAACTTGTGTTAGCAATGGAACCCACATCGACGGAGGAGATACTTCAAGATGGGATGCAGGAACATACAGTTTGAGCCCAGGTTGGAGGTACCTCCAATCAAGGACTAGCGGGATTCACTGAAGGAGAAATCGTGGAGGAGGATGAAGATGCAGTTGAGGTGGTGATCGAGGAAGAGGAGATACAGAAGGCAGGGCAATGGACCATCCTAGCAAGATTCTACTCTCTGAAGTTTCCCAATGTGGTGGCGCTGTTTGAGGACATGAGAAGGGCCTGGAGAATCCGTGCTGAGATGAGTTATAAATCCTTGAAAGGTAACTTGTTCATCATTACTTTCAGCACGGAAGGGGACTACAACTTTGTCCTGCAGGGAGGACCTTGGCTGCATAGGGGAGATGCTCTACTTATAGCTAAATTTGATGGTTTGACAAGCCCGTCAATGGTGCCATTGGAGACAGTGCCCATCTGGGTCCGTATCTATGATCTCCCATTGGTGATGATGAACAGAGCTAGAGGGGAACTTCTTGGAAGTAAAATTGGCCGGGTGCGGGAGGTAGATGTCGAGGAGGACGGTTGCAACAAACATGACTTCTTCCGTATCCGAGTAGATCTGCCTGTAAATCGACCTCTGAAAGCACAACTAGCAGTCAAACTCAAGGTTCAGGGTAGGGAGGAGATCCACAGGTTCAATCTTCGGTATGAACGGGTCCCACACTTTTGTTTCTTTTGTGGCTTCATCGGACATTCTGACAAGGAATGTGAAAAGCAGATGGCAGGTGAAGGAGGGCCCTTACTTTTCTCTACGGAGCTTCGCTGCTCCCCTTTGAAACCATTTGAAAGGAAATTGAGTAGGGTGAAAGCAGCCCAAAGTTTTGGAGTGTCAAGGAAGATAATCTTCAGAGATGCAGGGAGTGCGAGCTCTTCTTCAAAAGGAAATAATCAAGAGGATTTGCGTCAGGCGGATACTCCTTCGAGGCTTGATGCCTTTGATGATTTTGAGACTAAGGAAAGTAAAGGAGATGAAGGAGTGGATTCCCAGTTAACAGAACAGACCAACCTCATGCGTGTGTCGGATGTGAACAATGTAAGGCAGATTCGTCGCAATGAAAATAAACAACACCTCCAGGATTCAGTAGCAATAGCTGCATGGTTACCTACAGGTGAGGAACCTAAATCGATCCTGTCAAATGAGATGATTCCGGCCATCAGGAACATAAGTAATCCTCAAGACTCCATTGATGAGGGATCTGTTGACGATATTAGCAGCCCAAATAAAAGGAAGCCTTTGTCCCAAAATGAGACAAGGAAAACAGGCATTGTGAAGCAAGCTCTGTTGGAGTACAGGCAGCTAGGTGATGAACCAATAATGGAACAGAAGGTGGTTGGAAGCATTGCTAGGGCGTTGAAGAGGTTTAAAAAAGAATCAGGGAGGGGAAGTGGTATGGAGGACATGGAAGCTACCAGCCCCGGGGCTGCTAGTTCACTGGCAGGACCTAAAGTTGGGTCCCGCCAGGGACAATTAGGGAACACCGCGACAGTTCGTGACCTGTGTTCCTTGGTAAAGGAGGAGGGTTCCCAGATTGTATTTCTTTGTGAGACCAGACAGAAAGTAGAGAAAGTTTGTCGCCTCCGTAGGAGATTGGGTCTTAGAGGTTTTGAGGGAGTCAGTAGCGAAGGTATGAGTGGTGGTTTGGCTTTGCTTTGGCATGAGTCTGTTTCTATCGATATTAAAGTTATGAATGAAAGATATATTGATGCGTATGTGCGTTTGTCTCCGGATGACCCTCTTTGGCATGTTACTTTTGTGTATGGTGAACCACGTGTTGAAAATCGCCACCGTATGTGGTCTATGCTGAATACAATCAGACAATCTTCTAGTCTCCCATGGATGGTTATAGGAGATTTCAATGAGGTTCTTTGGCAGTTCGAACATTTCTCGAGAACGCCAAGAAACGAGAGTCAAATGCAAGCCTTTCGGGATGTTATGCAAACCTGTGAGCTGCAGGATTTGGGTTTTAAAGGGTTGCCACACACCTACGATAATCAACGGGAAGGGTGGAATAATGTTAAAGTGCGACTAGATCGTGCGGTTGCTGATGACAGATGGAGAGGCATCTTCACGAATGCACAAGTAGCTCATCTTGTGTCTCCGTGCTTTGATCACTGTCCAATTCTTTTAAACTTCCATGTGAAAGATGACAGCCGGACCCGAAAGAAGTGTCTGCATTATGAAATAGTTTGGGAGAGGGAACCAGAGTTTACTGGTTCGGCAGGGGACAAAGGAGACCTTGGAGAGGTGAACCTGGCATTGACAAAAGTCATGTCTGCTCTGCGCTCATGGAGTAACAGGAAAATCAAGAATGTGGAAAGGGAGTTGGTGAGAGCAAGGAAGGAACTTTCTGATCTCCTGGAGGCAGGAGCTAACAGAGCTACAGTGCGGCAGGCATCAGACCAAATGAACGAATTGCTTTATAGAGAAGAAATGTTATGGCTTCAATGATCTAGAGTTAACTGGCTAAAGGAGGGAGATCGTAACACGCGCTTCTTTCATAGCCGTGCAGTTTGGAGAGCAAAAAAGAATCGGATACATAAACTCAGGGACAGCGAAGGCATTGTTCATAGTTCGACAATAGTAATGGAAGATATGGCGATTGATTATTTCAAAAAGATGTATACAGCTGATCCAAGCTTAAACCCGGAATGTGTAACTAGCTTGCTGCAAAAGAAGGTTACTGCTGCTATGAATGATAAATTATGTGAGGATATAAAGGAGGAGGAAATCTCTTTAGCAATGTTCCAAATAGGTCCTTTAAAAGCCCCGGGACCTGACGGTTTTCCCGCTCGGTTCTATCAGCGAAACTGGGGTACTGTGAAACAGGATATTGTCAGCGCGGTAACAAAATTTTTTCAATTGGGATTATTGCCTGCGGGTGTGAATGAGACGGCTATTGTTCTTATCCCCAAGTCTGACCAGCCAGTGGATTTGAAAGATTTTAGGCCCATTAGCCTATGCAATGTTGTTTACAAAGTGGTGTCCAAGTGTTTGGTTAACAGATTGAGGACAGTCCTGGATGATCTTGTCTCTAGGGAGCAAAGTGCTTTTGTGCCGGGTCGCATGATAACTGACAATGCCCTCTTAGCTTTTGAATGCTCACACTCCATTCAGAAGAATAAAAGTCCTGATAAAGCGACGTGTGCTTACAAATTAGATCTATCCAAAGCTTATGAACGAGTGGATTGGCGGTTTTTGGAATCTGCGATGAACAAGTTGGGTTTTGCTCACCGATGGGTTAATTGGATAATGGAGTGCGTAACCACAGTGAGATACTCTGTAAAATTCAATGGAACCCTCCTTAGTTCATTCACTCCCTCCAGGGGACTCCGTCAGGGAGATCCTCTCTCGCCATTCTTGTTCTTGTTCGTTGCTGATGGGTTATCTCTGCTTCTGAAAGAAAAGGTGACACAAGATGAAATTACCCCACTGCGAATCTGTCGTCGAGCACCGGGTATTTCACATCTGTTGTTCGCTGACGATACACTTCTGTTCTTTAAAGCTGAACAACAACAGGCCCTGGCTGTTAAAGATGTCCTTAACACATATGCAAAAGGTATGGGACAACTAATAAATCCGGTGAAATGCTCGATTATGTTTGGAGAAGCTTTGTCTCCTGAGGTGCAGGAAGCCATTAAGGGCATCCTTCAGATTGAGAAAGATAATTTCGAAGAGAAGTATCTGGGTTTTCCTACACCTAAAGGGAGGATGAACAAAGGTAAATTTCAAAGTCTCCAAGAGAAAATCTGGAAGAGAGTAATCCAATGGGGAGGAAATCTGCTGTCATCGGGGGGTAAGGAGGTCTTGATCAAGGCAGTCATTCAAGCCATTCCGGTCTACGTAATGGGAATTTTTAAACTACCTGAATCAGTCTGTGAGGATCTGAATAAACTCACCAGAAACTTTTGGTGAGGGGCTGATAGCGGCCGGCGAAGGACACACTGGAAGTCGTGGGATTCATTGACGAAACCTAAGCAGTGTGGCGGAATGGGTTTCCGGGACATCAGATTGTTTAATCAAGCTTTGTTGGCCCGTCAGGCTTGGCGACTGATTGAATTCCGGATAGCCTATGTGCACGAGTTTTGAAAGCAAAATATTATCCAAATGGATCTCTAATTGACACGACATTTAGGCTTTGTTCGGCTGCATGCACTCCGAACGCGCACAGTGTCGCACAGTGTTTTTCCTCCCGCGCACGCTTTTCAAACTACTACACGGTGAACTTTTTTGCAAAAAGTTTCTATACAAAAGTTGTTTAAAAAAATCAAATTAATCCATTTTTTTAAAAAAATTTAGCTAATACTTAATTAATCACGCGCTAATGACCGCTCCGTTTTCCGTGTTTACTACTGCCGAACACAGCCTTAGTGGTACTGCTTCACCTAGTTGGAAAGGTGTTGAATACGTCCTTGTGCTGCTGAAACAGGGAGTTGTCTGGAGGATTGGTAATGGGAAATCAATACGCATTTGGCGAGACCCATGGATACCAAGAGAGTTTTCAAGGAAACCAATCACAGTCAAAGGTAATTGTAGACTTAAGTGGGTTTCAGAGTTAATCGCAGAGAATGGTTCATGGGATGCTAATAAAATATCTCAGTTTTTCTGGGGTATTGATGTAGAAAACATACTGAAGATCCGGCTCCCGTATAGGGAAGAGGAGGGCTTCATTGCCTGGAATCCTGATAAATTTGGTCGCTTCTCTGTGCGAAGCGCGTATCATTTGGCAGCTAGGCTGGCTAATTTGGGAGAGAGTTCGGGCTCTTCAGTAAATAATTCAAAGAAATCATGGGATCTAATTTGGAAGTGCAATGTGCCACAAAAGGTTAAAATTTTTGCTTGGAGGGCGGCTACAAATAGCCTGGCAACTATGGAAAATAAGAAAAAGAGAAACCTGGAATCAAGTGACGTTTGTATCGTTTGTGGGAGAGAGACAGAGGATATAGGTCATGCTTTGTCCCGATGTCCACATGCCAGTAATCTTTGGTAAGCCATGCTTAAGGCCGGAAACCTGTCTTTTGATATGAACCTAATCATAGGTGGGACGGCCTGGTTATTTGACTGGTTGGAAAGAATTCCGAAGCATGAAAAAGATATGTCTGTGATGGTTTTATGGCGAAACTGGTTTGTTTGCAATGAGCTGATCCATGGTAAATCGGCTCCTCCATTAGCGGCGTCGAAAAGATTTTTGGAAAGTTACATGGCGACACTTTGCCAAGTCAGTCAAAACCCCTCAACAAATATGTGTTGGATTGCTTTGGATCGGTTTGACACAAAGTGGAACTACAAACAGAAATGGGATTGAGACATACCTTGATCTCCTGGGGTTCCCATTTCTTTGTCTCTATTCTTCTTTCTTTTGTTTCTTTTCCCTGGAAGCACAAAGAGATTGTGTCTTGGTTCTTCCTTGTGTTTCAGTGGGTTGCTTGATCGGGTAGTGAGAGAGAACTTAGGGTTAACACTTTAGGTATTGATCTCTATTTATACACTGCACACAAGGGGAACCGACACTAGTGAGAGGCGGTAAATCCCCCGATCAGGGATGTTCTTGAAAGGGCGATCACTGTTGTGGTTGCCCAAAAAATCTCTCTTGCCGACTTGTTTTTAGCCGCAAGATCACATTTGTGTTCACACTAACATTCTCCCCTTTGATCGTGAGGCTAAACTTATAAATCCATCTCTCAACATAATGGCATATCAAGACAAAGATTACAATGACCAATATAAAGTATCATAGAATACAGTGACAATAACACACCATTATATTTAAAGATGAACTTCTTTAATCTTACGAGCTCTTTGAACTTATTACATTAGGCTTATACAAACTTATGGACTCACTTTTCAACAAAACAGTACATCAAGTCACTAGATTGCAGTGGTCAATTAAGCACCACTGAACCAAGTGACTATGGTTCCTATTTAATTTCAAAATGAATCCGCCTTAGTTTTATGGGGAGTAAGTGCCATATAGGTTCCTTCTTATTCCAGGATCAAAGGCTTTTCTACCAAACCCATGCCGGCAACATGTTCTTTAAATACAACGGGTGGTAGGCCTTTTGTGAGTGGATCCGCTAACATTAACTTAGTGTTTATATACTCAACGCTTATTGTCTGATCCTGGATCATTTCTTTCACAACATGGTACTTGATATCAATGTACTTGGCAGAAGCACTTGATTTGTTGCTACTCGCATAGTATACTGCTGGTTTGTTATCACAGTATAATTTGAGTGGTTTTGACATCCTGTCGACCACTCTCAATCCCGGGATAAAGTTCTTTAGCCATATTGCCTGTCCAGTAGCTTCATAACATGTCACATACTCAGCCTGCATTGTCGACGATGCAGTAACTCTTTGTTTGGAGCTTTTCCACGATATAGCTCCCCTTGCAAGGGTAAATATGTAACCTGACGTGGATTTCTTATCATCAATACATCCTGCAAGATCAGAGTCTGAATAACCAACAACTTTAAGGTTTTCAGACTTTCTATATGTGAGCATGAGGTTTTTAGTGCCTTGTAGATAGCGCAAGGTCTTCTTAGCTAATTTCCAGTGTTCTAGACCTGGATTAGATTGATATCTGCCAAGCATCCCGGTAACAAATGCTAAATCAGGGCAAGTGCACACTTGTGCATACATTATGCTTCCGACAACTGAAACATATGGTATTGACTTCATCTGCGCAGCTTCATACTCATTCTTAGGACATTGGAATTTTCCATACTTATCACCCTTCATTATAGGAGCAGGCGAGGCTAAACAATTATGCATATTATACTTCTTCAGTATCTTTTCTACATATGCTTTCTGGGATAGCCCCAAAACACCATTCGATCTGTCTCGGTGGATTTCTATACCCAACACATAGGTGGCTTCACCGAGATCTTTCATTTCAAACTTAGAGGCCAGAAATTTCTTTGTTTCCAGTAACATATTTTTGTTATTACTGGCCAAGAGTATATCATCGACATATAATATTAGGAAGATAAACTTACTTTCCTTAAACTTAGCGTATATACAATCATCCTTCTTATTTTCTTTAAAACCAAATTGTCTTATAATTTGGTCAAACTTTAGATACCACTGCATTGATGTTTGCTTTAGTCCATAAATTGATTTCTTTAGATGACATCCCATATGTTCTTTTCCTTTCGTAACAAAACCTTCTGGTTGTGCCATGTATACATCTTCATATAAATCACCGTTCAGGAATGCCGTCTTAACATCCATTTGGTATAATTCCAAATCATAATGGGCAACTAGTGCCATAATAATTCTGAATGAGTCCTTAGTAGAGACTGGAGAAAATGTTTCATTATAATCAATCCCTTCTCTTTGCGTAAATCCTTTTGCTACAAGCCTTGCTTTGAACCTTTCGGTATTTCCCTTGGGGTCACGTTTAGTCTTATAGACCCATTTGCAACCAACTGTTTTGGCTCCTTCGGGAATTTCTACTAAGTCCCAGACTTTATTAGTACTCATGGACTTCATTTCGTCTTTCATAGCATTTAGCCATTTAGACGAATGTTCATTCTTCATTGCTTCTTTAAATGAGATGGGGTCATTATCTAGTATAGGCTCATTCACCTCTTCACTCATAGGTTCATTCACCTCTTCATTCATGTAAGTAACATAGTCACTTGGAATTGCTGACTTTCTAACTCGTTGTGATCTTCTGATGGGTTCGTTATTTTGCTCATCTATCACAACCTGGGGCTGCTGAACATCCTCATTATTTTCATTATTTGATATACTACTAGAAGTAGTTGCAGGAGTTTCAGCAGGTGTTGCATCATTATTTCTTTCTATTGAAGGTGCAACACGAGTATATGTTGAGAAAACGGGTTCTTCAATTATAGGCATTGGAACATAATTCCGTTTCTCTTCTAGAACAACTTCTCTGGGTGTTATACTCCCCTTGATTATGTCATTTTCCAAGAACACAGCGTGTCTTGTCTCAATAAACTTTGTAAACTGATTTGGGCAGTAGAATCTGTATGCTTTTGTCTTATCAGGATAACCAATAAAATGACAACTAACTGTTTTGAGGTCTAACTTTCCCATGTTTGGATTAAAAACTCGTGCTTCAGCAGGACAACCCCACACATGGAAATAATTCAGGGTTGGTTTCTTCCCAGTCCATAATTCAAAAGGTGTCTTAGGAACTGATTTACTGGGAACCCTGTTAAGAATGTGTGCTGCTGTCTTAAGAGCTTCCATCCATAATTTTACCGGCAGAGTGGAGTGACTTAACATACTTCGTACCATATCCATAAGAGTGCGATTACGCCTTTTAGCTACTCCATTTTGCTGGGGTTCGCCCGGTGCTGAGTACTGGGCCTTAATGCCATTTTCTTGTAAGAACCTTGCAAAAGGTCCAGGAATTTGACCATAAGTAGTATGTCTCCCATAGTATTCACCACCACGGTCAGACCTCACAATTTTGATCTTTCTATCATGTTGATTCTCAACTTCTGCTTTGAAAATTTTAAACTTGTCTAATGCCTCAGATCTTTCTTTGATTGGATAGACATATCCATAACGAGAGTAGTCGTCGGTGAACGTTATGAATAAATCAAATCCATCCACTGACTTCACATTAAATGGACCACAGATATCTGTATGGATGATTTCCAAAACTCCCATACTTCGATTTGCACCTTTCTTGATTTGCTTTGAATATTTTCCTTTGATGCAATCAATGCAATGATCAACATCTGCATCTGAAAAGTCCAATGGATAGAGAATGTTTTCTTTAATGAGGCGCTCAATTCTCCCCCTCGAAATATGGCCTAAACGATAGTGCCATAATTTTGAAGAAGTCTCATTATCATTATGTTTTCGTTTGGTACTAATGTTTGCAGTTGAGGAGGAGTCTACATTATAGGTGGCATCGCACACAGAGATTTGATAAAGTTGTTCCCGTCCAACGGCAAGACCAACCTCTTTATTATCATGCATAATTATACATCTATTGTTTCCAAAAGTACAATAGTAACCACTATTATCTAAACGTGAAACTGAAACTAAGTTTCTTTTCATAGAGGGTACATAAAGGACGTCATGCAACTGAAGTTTGAAGCCAGTATGAAGTGTGAGAGTGAAGTCACCAATGGCCTTAACTTCAGTTTCAACTCCATTAGCAACTCTAATTCTTCTTTCCCCTCTTCTTAGGGTCCTCCTCATAGCGAATCCCTGCAAGGAATTTGCAACATGAATTGTTGCTCCTGAGTCAATCCACCAAGAGTCGGTGGCATAATCAATATTCAGGGATTCATCAACAAAAGAAATAACATCAGTACCTTTCTTACTTAGCCATCTCATAAACCCAATACAATCCTTTTGGCGGTGTCCACTCTTTCCACAAAAGTAGCACCCATCCTTTTCCTTTCCTTTTTCTTCTGTGTAGGGATTTCCTCCAGATTTATTCTGCTGGAATTGATTTGAACATTGTCCCTTTTCTTTAAATTGACTAGGCTTAGGCTTCAAACACTCCTTTTTAAATTTCTTATACCTTTTCTTCTTGGAGTGTTTAAATAAATTTGCATGATCAACTCTTTCTGCCTTAAGCCTTTCTTCTTCTTGTACACACATGGCTATTAATTCATCAATGCCCCACTTGATTTTCATTGCATTATAATTGATCGTAAATGGAGAAAACTCTTGGGGCAGAGATGACATAATGAAATGGACAAGAAAACCTTCGGAGATTTCCATTTCCATTGATTTTAGTTTAGAAGCCATGTGACATTTCTTCATAATGTGTTCCCTCAGATTTCCAGTACAATCATATTTTTCATTGACCAATCTTTTGATAAGAGTGGTGGCATAAACTTTAGAAGAGCCTTTAAACTGCTCCTCAACTTTAGCAAGATATTCTCTAGCTGTCTGAGTATCTGGAACTGCTCCTCTTATTGCGTCAATAATGGAGCTCTTGATAATCATAAGGCATTTACGGTTTGAAATATCCCATTTTGCCTTTACTTCATCATATTCCCTTTTCAGGGTTTCATAATTCTCATTTTCCGGTCTAGGGTCAATCGGAGGATCATTATGGAGGGCATAATCAATATCCAACAGAGCTAGAGTAATTTCCAGCTTCTCCTTCCATGAAGCATAATTACTTCCATTAAGTTGTTCAATATTGCCCATTATTCTGGCAATTTGTGAGGCATAAGATGCTGCATAAGAGAGAATCAGCAGCTAAATAAGTATCTTCTTTTATTGGTCAAATCCAAAACAGCTTTGGCCAGAGAAGGAAATGAACAATAAAATTTTTGTGAATAGGTATTTATTAATCAGCTTTGGCCAGAATAATAAATACAAACCACACTTTATTAATTTGTGTAAAACTCCTTTTATTAATTCAATTAAAACAGCTTTGGCCAGATTTGAATTGAATTAATAAAATTTTGTGATCAAGTAAAAGTCATTTAGCTTTGGCCAAAATGACAATTATTTGTCACACTTAATTATAATATTTATTTGTAGCGGAAATAAACTTTATAATGCATAAAATAATAATAACTTTAAGTAATAAACATAATGTAATGATCATAAAATAAACAGATACAATTTCATCACATAATAAAGTCACTTATTATTCTTATTATCATTAACTAAAACATTATAAAATATCTTTAAAGTTTACACACAATAATCATAATCATAATTCTTTAAAAAAAATTTTAATTTTTAATATCATTTCAGCCCAATCCTTTTTTAGGCCCGTTACTATGCACCCGTTTAAGAATTAAACCCCCGCTTTGCTGGGCCTGGGCCGGCGTTCGCTGCCTCCCACGTGGCCTCGTCAGCCTGCCTCGGGAGGAGCCGATCCGAGCCGTCCATCTCACGGACGCCGGGATCGCGTCCGCGCGGGACAAAACCGGCGCGGCGGCCGCCCCCCGCGAAACCCTAGCCTCATTTTCTCCTCCCCTCTTTCTCTCACACCCGCGGCGACGGCGAGCGAGCGAGATGACGACGACGGAGCGGCGTACGACGGGGTCGGAGATGGCGCCACCGAGCCTTGCTCGCCGGGGCTGCGTGCCGCCATAGCTGGCGCGCATCCCTGTCGAGCGTTGCTTGGTGGTGCCCTAATGCGCCCGCCGGTCTCACGCGCAAGGAAGAACCACGGCGGCGAAGGGGAGATGGAGCCTGCGTCGGCGACCTCACAACAACGAGCACGCGAGGAGGAGGAGCCGGGCCAGCACAGCGGGTCGGAGGCCGCTCGGGGACCAAGTCCTGAGCGCGCGCCCGCCTCTTTACGGCGTCGGTGACAACCGGTGATCGCCGCCGGCCGCCATGGCTCTTAGGTAAGCCCCGCCGTGCTCCTTTTCCCCATGATCTTAGGGTTAGGGTTTCATGATTTGGGGATTTTTGGGGTTTACTGTAGCTAGGGTTTCGGTTCTTGGGATTTCTTTGTGATTTGAATGAAATTTGCATCCCCTTTCTTCTAATCTCTTCAAGCCGAAACCCTAGTAGGCCTAATTTCATTTCTTTATCCCGGGATTGCATTATTTTGGGCTCAACTTAACATAATCAGAGGGATTTGGGCTTGAACACGAAGAACAACTTGAACAAACTTAATTGAATTACTTAGAAACTTATTGAGTTCCAATTTGAGGCCAACCCGGGCTCTGATACCATTGTTGGATTGCTTTGGATCGGTTTGGCACAAAGTGGAACTACAAACAGAAATGGGATTGAGACATACCTTGATCTCCTGGGGTTCCCATTTCTTTGTCTCTATTCTTCTTTCTTTTGTTTCTTTTCCCTGGAAGCACAGAGAGATTGTGTCTTGGTTCTTCCTTGTGTTTCAGTGGGTTGCTTGATCGGGTAGTGAGAGAGAACTTAAGGTTAACACTTTAGGTATTGATCTCTATTTATACCTGCACACAAGGGGAACCGACACTAGTGAAGGCGGTAAATCCCCCGATCAGGGATGTTCTTGAAAGGGCGATCACTGTTGTGGTTGCCCTAAAAAAATCTCTCTTGCCGACTTGTTTTTAGCCGCAAGATCACATTTGTGTTCACACTAACAATATGGAGAAAGGGAAGTACGTGGTGAATTACACCAACCAAGTGACAGAAGTTCGCCGTCCTACTCAGGATAGAAAAAAGATGCAGTGGGAGAAACCAAGCAGAGGCTGGATGAAACTGAATGTGGATGGCTCCTTTGATGCTTAGGAGGAAAGGGGAGGTATCGGTATGATTCTCAGAGATAATACAGGGAGAGTTATATTCTCCTCTTGCAAGGTGCTAGACTGATGCAGTGATGCCCTAGAAGCAGAACTTCTATCCTGTGCGGAGGGAATTGCTTTGGCAATCCAATGGACCTTGTTGCCTATTGTAGTAGAGACGGATTGTTTGGTGGCCTCTCAGCTCATTCAATCTAAAGAGAAAGATCTATCAGCACTAGCTCACATTGTTCAGGAAATTAAATGCCTTATCGCTGGTGAAAGGGATATCATCATCCAGAAGATACACCGCTCCCAGAACCACGTAAGCCATGTGCTAGCAAATAAGGCTCGCTCAGAGTTTGCTTCTGACTTTTGGTTAAGTGAAACTTGTAATTTTATTTCACAGATGGTCTGTGCTGATGCTTTGGTTGAGTAATTTTATTTCTGCTCTTCCCCGCAAAAAAAAGCTACAGACTCTCTTTTGTCAAGTTTCATGTGTTGCTGGACCTAATTTTGCAGCATTCTTGATCATTGTATTGTTCGATCCGCACTTGAAGTGGAAACATAGTTCCTATATTGTTTAATGTAGGTGTTCATGCTAACTCTCATCCATGAAAAACATTAAGGAAGCTAAATTCAAATGAACTGATTTATGTTGATCAATGCCTAGCCTTTTTCTTTGAGCTGAAGACACCTTTATATTTCTTAAGATTTTGGTTTCTTTCTCTGCATCAAAAGTGAAACAAGGCATTCCAAGCCAGGGTTCACCTTATCGCGCGGGGAGGGGATCGGTTACCGGCGGTTAGGTTTGAGGAATTTTGACCAAATTCAAAATTTCCGAAAAAATCGAAAAAAATCATGGATGTAGTTTTTGAATTGTAGTGGCAGATGGTGAAGAAATTTTTTGAAAAAGAGTAAGATAAATTCATATTTGAGGGCTAAACCGAAAGTCCATAAGAAATTAGAAAAAATAAGAAATGGAATGGGCCTGATCTCGTACTGTTGATGAGGCCCATTAAGGCCCATTTGCGGGAGAAAAAAAAATCTCCCGAGTCCTCTCTCCGATCCCTATCGCTACCACTCGGCTGTTGGAGGTTGGAGGGAGAGAAGCGGGAGCTCCGGCGCCAGATCCGTCGCGGACGCAACGGCGAGCGGCGAAACCGCGCGGTAGGCGGCGGTAACCGCACGGTATGTGACAGTAATCGTCTACGCGAGCCGGCTCGAGGTAACCTTCGCTCTTCCCGTGGTAATCGTGCGAGAAACCACGGTAATCGCACGGTTTAGCGCGGTTATTGCGCAATTTTTGGCAATAATCGTTGCAAGTAGATAGTTGGTCGCACCGTCGCGTGGGGCGGTTACCGTGGCTTACCGCGCGGTTATCGTGTTACAGCCACGGTAATCGCCAAGAAAACCATTGTTTCCTCCTCTCCCCCGTATATTTTGGATTTGTTAAATAATAGCAATATATTTAGGATTTGTTAAACATTATGCATGATTTTGTCAATGTTGTGCAAGTAGTAGCCTTAGTTGTATATATATGTCAACTTTGTGCAAGTAGTAGCCTTAGTTGTATGTCAAATATACATTGTAAAGTGTTTGATGTTAGTGATATACATTGTGCAAGTAGTAGCCTTAGTTGTATATGTCAATGTTGTGTTTGATATTTGTGTTTGATGTTAAATATACATTGTGAATTATGGTAGTGATGTGAAAAATGGTTTTGTACAGTATGTTATTTGTTGGGTGAGTACATATCTTCATGTTTAGTGATGTAAATTTACTTTTAACGATAATGGGTCATTTTTGTTTATGTGAAATTTGGTGAATTCTTTTATAGTGACATATTTGTAGTCGTGGACATTATATTGTGGACTCTATTGTTTCAGCTTTGTGTGGACTTCATAATGCTTTGAAATGTTAGGTTGTTCAATTATTGTTGTTGATTTATTATGCTATGAAATGTTGAATTGCTTTGATGTCCATAATATAGAAAAGGTCATGCCGAATTTTTAGAATTTTACACTCAAAAGTTAGATTTTTAAGTATTGTACATATTCTTCGAATTATCCCTAATTTATACACACATTTAACTGTATTTTTGATTTTTTTCCCATTGTATTTCATTCTCATTTTTTCTTCTACACAGTCCACGGTAACCGCGCAAATATCACGGTTACCGTGGCAAACCGTGCGGTAACCGCGGCGAAACCGCGATACTATCGACAATTTGAATTCAAATTTTTGAATGCGATTTTTGCACGGTTTTTCGCGGTTACCGCGTGATAACCGTGGTTATCGTGCTACCGCGAAGGGGCGGTAACCCTAGCCCACACGATAAGGTGAACCCTGTTCCAAGCACAACACAATGAAGTTTATAATGGCCTGTTAAAACAAATCTGAAGCATATGGATACTTTGTCATACTGCTACAGAAAACATTTGTTCAAATGGTGTCACACCATGAAGTCTCCCTTTCTAGCCTTAATTCATTAAATAAATTGTCCCAAAAAATTATTTGAATTAACCTAGAGTAAAACCCTAATTAATAAATTCATTTAATAAGTGAAATTGGCATGGTGGGATTTTTTTAAGTTTCTCATGCTAAAATACGTTAACTGGATTTTTAGCGAAATCTTCAGAGCAAAGAAGATAATTTTACTAATTAAAAATCAATTATCAAAATTAAATTAAATCAAAATCCTTTTTATTTTTCTTTTGGCCATTGGGCCGCTTTCGGCCCAACTCCCCGCTGGCCTGCTTCCGCCCTCGTGCCAGCATCCTCTCCTCGTTGGGACGGTCGAAGGCCGTGGCCCAGCAAGCCACTCGCACTGCCTCCTTCATGGGGACGCCGATAGGTGGGGCCCACTTGTCGGGTCATCCCCAACCTCCGGCCAAGAGAGGCGGGCTGACGTCAGCCACGCCGCCGCCTCTCCTGCGCCTCTCGCGCCCATTCTGCGCCGCACGGCCATCGTGGCCCACTCCCCTACTCCTCTCCATGCCTCCCGCCCACGAACCTCCTCTAATTCGAGTTTAAATTGCCCGCTGCCACCTCTCTCTCTCTTCCTCCCCCATGTCGTCGGCTTTTCCGCCTCAATCCCGCCACTTCTGAGCTCCCCGAGTCTGTAAGAGGGACCCTCGGGCGCCCCTCTCTATTTCCCCGTCCGCCGCTCGTCGTCACTAGCCGTCGTG
Organism: Oryza officinalis; assembly: GCA_008326285.1. Classification (NCBI taxonomy): domain Eukaryota; kingdom Viridiplantae; phylum Streptophyta; class Magnoliopsida; order Poales; family Poaceae; genus Oryza; species Oryza officinalis. The sequence goes on along the minus strand of BDMV01000003.1, from coordinate 24,131,236 downwards.
CCGGGTTGCGCCGTCTCCGCCTCGGCTTCGCAAGGTCGAGGGCTACCTTGGCCACCGCTCATCTGTCGCCTTCCGCCGCCAGAACCCCTTCCACCTCGCGCGCCGATGAGCTCGCCATTTCCCTCTCCCTCCGGCCGGCAATGCTGCTCGTCGTGCGCCTCGTCTATATCTCTCTAATCTCTCTCATTATCTCCCTTAGGTCGATTCGGCTGTCGTTCATCGTCTCCGCCATCTTCCCCGTCGCCGGTCACCGCCGTCGATGTCCTCCCGAACCATCGTTGCCATTGCGCTCGCCGCCATCATCCTCGCGCCGTTTCCCGTTGCCGCAAGCCCTTGGTGAGCCGCCCATCCTCTCCCCCTCTCTTCGCTGCTGCTGCGCTGGATGGTCGTAGCTGGTGACTGGCTGGCCACCCGCCGCCACTCCGTAGAGGTCCGATCTGCCTTGTTGCAAATTGAGCCCATCCGTCCGCCCGCGTGGCCACCTTGTCGGCGCCACGTGGCGCACCTGTCCTTGGCCCGGTGGACTTGGTCCACCGTGCGCCGCTTTCCTTGTGCCGCCGATAGGTGGGGCCCACTTGCTAGCGTCGGCCTCCCCTCGGTGACATCAGCCCTCGGGCTTTTATGCGCAATAATTTATTAAGGCTTTTTATTTATAGTAAAAACGTAGTTAAACTTCTAAAATTCATAACTAATTCATCCGAGCTCCGTTTAAGTCCATTAAAATTCCAGTAAATTTATAAAAATGTCTAGAATCCATTAAAAATTTGTTTCCTGTTTTAGTAGACTTATAGCATGTTTTGCTTATGTTCTTTATTTGTCGCATAGATTCCGACAGTTTCGACACTCCCGTTTATTTTGAAGTTGTTGCAGAGGTTCCCGCAGCACCGGAGCAAGGCAAGTCATACGTTCACATTGATCATGCATCAACTACTATTTTTAAATGCATACTTTATGCAAAAGAACCCATATCCTCCTTTGGAATCACTTGCATCATACCTTCTCTTGGTATGACTTACTGAGTGCAGTGGGTAGTAGTTAGTCTTGCTCTGTCTCTCCCACACCAGAGTTGGAGTACTTCTCGGATGGAGGTTACTCGGAGGAGTAGGCTTCCGAGTAACAAAGAAAGCAGTCGTCCTCGTACAAGTTATTAAGCATCTTCGACGATAGCAGTCACCAGGGTTTGCGTTACCGTTTACCGGCCGGTTACCGCGACCCGGCGGTACGGCAGTTACCACGCGGTAACCACCAAAAACAGCGATAAATTTGACTTTCAAATTTTGAATTTAAAATTTTGGGGAAACCGCGGTAAGGACCACGGTAACCGCGCTGTTTGGCGCGGTTACCGCTCGATGTTTGGCCGAAAGAAGAACGAAATGAAAAAAATGATTAAAAAATTAGAGAAACACTTAAAAGTGTGTAGAATTTAGGGATAATAATTAAAATATGTAGGATACTTATGGATACACAATAATTAAAATATGTAGGCCGGCCCATTTATTTTTTTCTTTTTTCTATTTCCTAATTTATTCTCTATTTTGCCCTTAAATTTGAATAAATATTACTCTTTTTCGAGAAATTTTTTCACCATAATACACTAGAAATCAAGCACTACCTTCACAATTTTTTTGAATTTTTTTGAATTTTTTTTGAATTTTTTTGAATTTTTTTAAATTTTTGAATTCGGTCAAAATTCATTAAACCATACCGCGCGATACGGGTTACCGTACCCCATGGTAAGGGCGGTAACCGCGGTAAGGTAAACCCTGGCAGTCACACAACAGCATACCTGGATGGTGGCACAAATGATAGCCTCCATCAATTCCGTTGCAGTGCAGGTCCATTCTGTCACGGTGCAGGTTGAGGGGGCGCAGGGAAAGAACAAGGCACATGCAACGACAGCCCTAGAAAGAGTTATTAACCACTTTGGTCTATTTACATATCTATATGATTTATGCATGCAGCGTCAAAAGGAAACCGCCCATGAATACAATTTTCGTCCGCTGTTTAAAGCTAAGCGCGGCGCACAAAATATTTGTACGGGCATACCATACAACAAGCAGCTCATAATAATCGTTTTCATGGGCGGTTAAAAACTTTGTAAATTCATAGAAAATTCATAGTAACTCTAATGTAGGTAAACAACTTATCTATGTGGGTCCACAACTACAAGGGCTTCATTTTGACAAGGAATCTTCAACCGTAAAACTCTTGCATAGGAGTTGGGGTGAAAACCAATCTGATCCGCTCTGAATCTGTCCGAAATGACGATATGGCATATATAAATCCGGCGGATATGAACGCGGATGCTGATAGTGTCATGCAGATAAGGATGAGGATATAGTAACTCTAAAATCTGGTGGATGCGGATTATTCGATATTTCTATCGGATTATATGGTAGGCTATTTGCTGGATAATCCAAAATTCAACATATGTAACCACTTTATATGTTGCATACGACATGAGTTGGCCCATCAAATGGCCTAATTCATCAATTAAACTAGATTACTTAGACTACGATTCTCACGGTCTCATCTCACACATGCATAGCTACGTTTTTATACTATGGGCATCATGTATTCATGTTGTTTAGCACTTAAACATGATGGTATTAATACAACTAAAATATTCCTAATGGTGGGCTGTGGGCGCATGGTTTGATAGACACACCGATGGCAGTTAAGGACCGGTTCACGGGAAACCCTGAAAAAATTACCGTGCGTACCACAAGCCAACGTGAGCAACGGCTAGGCTTGTAGAGTAGCTTTTCTCTTTTCGACATACCTAGGCTAGGGTGGGCATGACGGAGTTGGGTTGGCCGGGGTTGTACCGGTTGATCGGCTATCGAATTCACTGCGGCACAAGAGGGGACTGCCTATCTTGATTTTAAGGGTAGGGGCGAAACCTGAAGTGTGGTGCGATTGGTTAGGGAGGGTTATGTGAAGGGTCCTGTCACAGTCCCTTTCCGGTATACCGTGATGGTATGCCGGCACACGACAACATGTCGTGGGACTGTATCTTGTGGGTACAATTGTACGTCTCTGATCAGAGTAAAACTATTCAAATAGTCGTGCCCGCGGTTATGAGCGATCAACCAGATTCACCGTGATTAGTCTCATCATTAATAATTTGACTTAATGGAATGGATGTAGTACAGGTGGTTAGTTGGGCCTGTCGCAACGTGATGCATGCATATGTGTAACTATCGGTATTTGAAATGTAGTAAAAGGTAGATAAGCCCAACTTGCTGCATGATTTTCCTTCAGGAAGCTTAGGAATGGTTAGAGTACCTCACTTGTGCTCAATTGGGTTAGAGTTGCATTAAGGCTCACTCCTCTCTGTTTTCCTGAAGGCTCACTCCTCTCTGTTTGTATCCTTAGGAATGGTTAGAGTACCTCACTTGTGCTCAATTGGATCTATAAATGCTTTATATGCTACCACTTGCTTAGTCATGCCTAGAAACATGCAAATATTCATTCCTATCATTTTATAAATGGAATTTTGAGCATTTATTTATTTCTGGAAAGAAGTGAAAATGTTAAGTATCTGTGAACTAAAGTGAAAATGGAATTTTGGGCATTCCTATCATTTGGGTATCAAATTTAATGTATAAAAAGGACTGAAAAATGTACCTTTATTCATAGTGATCTTTTTAGGTTTCCTCGTGTGTAAATAAAATTAAGGGATTTGCTAAGTGTCACTCTAAAATTAAACCCCGTATTTGTGGAATATTGCCTTGATTTTGTTCTGACAGTGGGCATTAATTTGTAGAAGAGAAGAGTATGAAAACTCGATAGGCTGGGTGATTTGATCAAATAGAATTTCTTAATTTAGATGAAAAATTGAGGATTTAACCTCCTGTGCCAATTACATGGAGGGGCCATCTAAGGCAGGGGCAGATCCAGGATGAACTTAACATGATTTGTAAGTTGATGACTCCGGGGTCATCAACTTACCATGGATTATACTAATAACAAAAATCTTTTATAATATTCAAGGACAGCACAAGCTACCACATCCTACAATGTTACTGGATTATAATATTGAGCATTACATGTATTTACTGGATGTCATCGGTGTCAGATGACCCCAGCGATTAAACTGTGAATCCGCCCCTAATCTAAGATTAGAGATTAGTGATATGTAGGCCATGAGGGTAAAGCCTCGACCTTTCATCTAGGGGGGGTATAAGATAACATTTTTCTTTATGGGAAAAATGGAAGTGTTAAGGAACATCATCAGGTAATAAGTAAAAGAAGTTTTTTGATTTCAAAGTGATATCAGAAGAGAAACAACATAAAGGGGCTATATACAGCTTCTTTTAGATAATGAGAACTTTTATTGAACTCGGTCAATTACATCAAAGTGATACAAATATCATGAGAACGTTGCAAGCCGAATATATAGAACTAGATCCTATTAGAGAGCTCTCCAATCCAGCAAGGCGTATACACGAAAGACTGATGAACGCCTTCGACGTGCCAATAGTCAAAAAAATTTGGGCGTAGCCTACCTAAGTCTTGAGCCTTAGAGGTACCCAAGTGATAAGCCAATCCTCTTCTTGATCCTTCATTTAGAAAGACAACTTCTTTGTAAGGATGAAATCCAAGGATTAAAAAACCACCATGAGAAGACATTTTATCCCTATCCTCCAAGTCGAGAACATCATCGCTGTCAGAGTCCCACTCGAACTTTCTTTCTGCACTGTAATGAGTGTCATCTTCATCATAAGCATCAGGGCAGTTGAAGTGTTCTAAAGTCCATGGTCCGGCATTGTTCTCGTCGTAGTTCCAGCGTTGAAACGAGAGTTGAATTTCCTTGTCATATTTCAGTTCCCACTTCATCTGCTCACATGATTCGTTGAGAATCCAAACCCGTAGACGGCACCAATCAAGTGATGCGAGGTACACACCCTTCTCTGATCTTGCGAGAAAAGGATACATGTGTGCGTCTTGTCCACCGCCTATAGGTGATTTAATTACTTGATACTTACTTTTCGACGGGGAAATCCTGTAAAAAGGATCAAAGTCGTAAGTAAAAACAGCTGATAAAACAATATTAGAGAACATATTACCATACACATAAATAATATTGTTATATGCTAAACAGAAATGCTTAACGACTGGTTAGTTCTAGTACGTACCTCATAACAAAATTAGTTTGCCTATGTACGTAGAGTGCACGTTTCCAATAGACCGCGTTGTACTGTTCCAATAGCGATTGAGATCTCATATCCGTGATCGTCCCAGCAGCCTCGCCTTCACGTACGAACGACCTCTCTTCCCATTGCCCTGTCCTCGACGAGAACACACGCAAGATGCAAGGAGAGGGTGGCCACTCTGATTCCTCAACCTTCGGCCTCAGTTTCTTGGACACATATTCCTTGGGAGTAACACACGGGATCATGAACACCTCGTAGTGCGGAGACACGGTGGGATCGAACACGAGGTACTCGTCATGATCGAAGCTCCTCGTGATCCCGGGCCGAGGTGGCGGGGGTTCAGGAAAGATCGCCCACCGCTGCGTGGCCGGGTTAACCACGTAGCGGTTGCGGAGCAGGAGCAGGCCGTTGCAGTGATCCACGACGGTGTTGGCGGCGGAGGGAGTGTAGTCCTCGAACATGCCGGAGATCACGGCGGGTCGCGTGGATGGGCGGCGGAGGAACAGCGACGACCATACCTCGTAGAAGTTGACGAAGATGCCGCCCAGCGACAACGGGAGGAGGTCCGCGCGCAGCAGGCGGTGGCCGTCGATGACGGCTCGCCAGGGCTTGCAGACGCAGCGGCACGCGGCTAGCCGGCGCGGCGCGAGGCGGCGGAGGATGTCGGAGAGCACGTCGTCGGGTAGTAGGTGCACCACGTTGATCAGGTTCGGATCCTGATCCGGCTGCTCCATCTCTCTCTGCTTGCTGTTAGCTCAATTATATTCTCCGTGTACTGCTCTTGGGTTGCATATGCATGGATGTGTTCTTTCCTGGGGGCTGTGAATTTATGGAGGATGGGTGGCATCCGATCCGATTCCGTCTTGGTTAACAACTCNAGTGTTCTAAAGTCCATGGTCCGGCATTGTTCTCGTCGTAGTTCCAGCGTTGAAACGAGAGTTGAATTTCCTTGTCATATTTCAGTTCCCACTTCATCTGCTCACATGATTCGTTGAGAATCCAAACCCGTAGACGGCACCAATCAAGTGATGCGAGGTACACACCCTTCTCTGATCTTGCGAGAAAAGGATACATGTGTGCGTCTTGTCCACCGCCTATAGGTGATTTAATTACTTGATACTTACTTTTCGACGGGGAAATCCTGTAAAAAGGATCAAAGTCGTAAGTAAAAACAGCTGATAAAACAATATTAGAGAACATATTACCATACACATAAATAATATTGTTATATGCTAAACAGAAATGCTTAACGACTGGTTAGTTCTAGTACGTACCTCATAACAAAATTAGTTTGCCTATGTACGTAGAGTGCACGTTTCCAATAGACCGCGTTGTACTGTTCCAATAGCGATTGAGATCTCATATCCGTGATCGTCCCAGCAGCCTCGCCTTCACGTACGAACGACCTCTCTTCCCATTGCCCTGTCCTCGACGAGAACACACGCAAGATGCAAGGAGAGGGTGGCCACTCTGATTCCTCAACCTTCGGCCTCAGTTTCTTGGACACATATTCCTTGGGAGTAACACACGGGATCATGAACACCTCGTAGTGCGGAGACACGGTGGGATCGAACACGAGGTACTCGTCATGATCGAAGCTCCTCGTGATCCCGGGCCGAGGTGGCGGGGGTTCAGGAAAGATCGCCCACCGCTGCGTGGCCGGGTTAACCACGTAGCGGTTGCGGAGCAGGAGCAGGCCGTTGCAGTGATCCACGACGGTGTTGGCGGCGGAGGGAGTGTAGTCCTCGAACATGCCGGAGATCACGGCGGGTCGCGTGGATGGGCGGCGGAGGAACAGCGACGACCATACCTCGTAGAAGTTGACGAAGATGCCGCCCAGCGACAACGGGAGGAGGTCCGCGCGCAGCAGGCGGTGGCCGTCGATGACGGCTCGCCAGGGCTTGCAGACGCAGCGGCACGCGGCTAGCCGGCGCGGCGCGAGGCGGCGGAGGATGTCGGAGAGCACGTCGTCGGGTAGTAGGTGCACCACGTTGATCAGGTTCGGATCCTGATCCGGCTGCTCCATCTCTCTCTGCTTGCTGTTAGCTCAATTATATTCTCCGTGTACTGCTCTTGGGTTGCATATGCATGGATGTGTTCTTTCCTGGGGGCTGTGAATTTATGGAGGATGGGTGGCATCCGATCCGATTCCGTCTTGGTTAACAACTCCGAGTCCGAGTCTGATCGAGCACGCGCGGCGCGGGCGGCAGGTTCGCTCTGATAGAGTAACACGCAATGCTTCGAATTCCTCTTCATCTAACACTGAAGAATTTTGTCCACGTTCTGCACAAGTTTCAGTCATGCATTGAAATGGGAATTATTGATAGGAGATGAGAGCAGCGTAATTAGCTGCCTACGGTGTGCAGCCATGGATGAAATTTCCAATTTAATGGACTCGGACGGATCGGACGTCGATGCATGTATGTGCGGTTGTGGCGGATGTTGATGCCACGTACGATTGCCGTTGAGGTGATCTCGCCGGCAGTTGCGATCGTCGTGGTGGCCGGTTTTTGCGATCGACGGCTGTTGCGACTACCTGCGAATGCGCCGGGACGCCTCTGCATGCATCGACGGCGGAAGGAGAACGGCGGGACAACGCCTAGCTAGCTGGGAACAGGAGATGAGAGCGGCGCGACCAACTATAGGCACGGCAGCGAGGTCTTACAGGAACCATACGCTGGGGCGTACCACTGGCGGGGTTGTTGTTTCTTTCTTCCTTTTTTGCTATTTACCATTTTTAAGAGAACATCAAACACACTTGCATACAGATTTGTATGGCAGCACCTTAGTTGAACCGAAATGAAATGGTACATTCTGGTTACTGAATTTAGTTGCCATAAAAGGATTTCATGTAATAAACTGGCAGAAGATATACCTCAGGACTGTGGGACTATAGAGGAACCAAGAAATTATAAATTTTACACAATGACCTAGCGACTACACAGGCAAATGACCTTTAAATCTTTTGCTGTGCGAACAGCACAACACTAAAGATGATTAATTGCATAATACAGAATGCTTAAAATTCCAAAACCAGGGGCTTGGAAAATCAGAAAGAGCACAGCCGCAAAATACACAAATAGAGAATAAGTAAATCCTGAAATGTCATCCCCGTAAAAGCAATTCACATATCTCACTAAAATCAGATTACCCGATGAGCAGATCATTCACCAAAACACGAAAAGAAATGACAATAAGTGATACAGTGACCAGATACAGATAGCAACCTACATGCATAAATTGGTGTGAAACAGCAGCTTATGAACATCACTGACTGACCACAGAGAGTTGCAACACCAACAAGTTGTACTTCTCAATTTACAATCGCAAGAAAATGGCAATTAAATTGTCCATGCCTCCTGTACATAGCTTTGTATCATCAGTGTGGGCATGTACATGTGGTTATACAAGACAATAGAGAAATGCTTGAGAGAAGCTAAAGGTAAATGTAAACGGCATATAGTTTGTCCATTCATGAGTCCTTGCTTAGAAGCGGTGGTCATTAGTGTCTACATGGCATATCTGACAACAAAAGTGCAGCTACTACTTTCATCCAAGCATCTAAACTTTGCTTGAACTCATGTCCAACAAAGAACCTGCATCATACAAAATATTGCGACATGTGGAATTAAGGATTCCACATTAACTCCAGCAGATAGACGTGTTATGCTAGGCAAGCAGCATTAAAATGTTCAAAGCTCATACAGAGAAACTAATGAGGTATATATATAGATGGATTCGATATTAAGAGGCACTCTTTTCACCAACAATTTAGGTTTTTGCCCCCAAAATTATTAAAATAAAAGAATACATGAAACAATAATATGTACAATGAAGATGTGCCTACAGCTTCATGAATATAATTAGCTACTTTTATAACACTTTATTCAACCAAAAGTCAATAGTAAAACATTACGAAATTAGAATACGCTAATCTCTTGCTAAATACAATAGTAAAACGCTTGGTATCTTCCTATGAAATTTTCATTCTATTAAAATCATATTGATACTGAGATGTTCTCATATTGGTTTTTAAGAATATGGAAAATGGTATATATAGATATATCCATCTTTAATAAGAATCCGGTGATTCGAAAGGACATCTTGGTTTCATGCCACCTGTTAACTTGAAAAATGCAAACCTATCACTGTAGTGTTTAGTGTTTTCTTGTGTCATAAGGTTTGGAAAACTTCAAAATTCCAAAATAAAAAAATGGGACCCAAGGTTTATGGCATGGCAATGACATAACAAAACATGAATATTGATTGAACAGGGCTGCGAGCCATCAAACCATGCAATTATGTCCAATAGTGGCCCAATATCAGTCCAAATAAAGATTTAAGTGTAATCATATAACTAACATGAGACAAACAATGATTTTGAACTAAGCTGTGATTTAGAGGATGAGTGAAATAACAAACACTGAAAATACCATCAAACCCATGTAATGATGCCAGAAAAGAAAGCCACAGTGCGCGCATATAGTAATACAGAACAATGAATAACCAAAGTGGATAGAACTGATGGTTTGCAAGACTATGTAGCTCCTAGAGGTTTGAAAGGGGTATTGTGGAGCAATGAATGCTCACTAAGAGACAACATGAGGGCTTTAGGCAAGTCCAACTATCTGTGTGGTTGCCAGTGAAACATATCATCCCTGACAGGACCTGGACAGTGTGTGCTTGGAAATTAAATTGCAATCCATGGAACCCTAGACTGGAACAATGTAAAAAAGAAGAGGTTAGTGAGCAAAGATAGCACCGGTATGGCATTCGAAATTGTAATTAAGTCCAGCCAATTGAGTGCACGTATGCATACAAACATCAAATTTGGCATCTGTAGCGCCACTAACAATTCAAACTCAAACATAGACTACGTAAGATGGATGATATTTCTTTAGATGATGCAGTTCCTTGAAGGGATGGTTTGTTGCCATTATCAATTCGTGTTTTTCTGCATTAATTCTTAATATAAAACATGTAGACAAGGGATATACAATTCAAACTTGTAAAGTCCTATATGTACTATAGAATCTGCTTCCAGATCAATGTTTTAGCACATTCTTAAGCAGATCCAATTTGGAAATTATCCCGAGTTAAATTTAACAGTGGATTCACAATATATACTGAAGTATAATTCAATTGGGATGTGCAGTGCAAACCACTTAGATAAATCCAGATAAAGTTTCATATATGTTGTAGTTAAACTAATAAATCGAGGTCAAATATATGGTGTCTGCAGAAGTATTCTTGGCACAAACTTTAAATCATAACCTTCCCGTTGAAAACTTACAATATTTATTTCATGTATCAAAAGGAAGGCAAGCAGAGAAATACTTTTTCTTTAGATTTTTATAATGGTACACTAATAAATGCATATGCGTAGAGGGAACATATGTTTGGATTGAAGTTACTGCAATCCAAGCATCTCCAAAGGCCACAAGACAGAAGTTTACCGCAAAGTGATGGGCTGAGCATAGAATGAGCACCAATATTTATCTTTGGTCCTATAAAAGGAAAGTCAACGTTTAGCATAAAGTGAGGAAAAGTAACAATGGATATATGGCAATAGAAAAATATAAAGGAGGAATAATATACTCACTGCAAAAAAGGGAACAATATGCAGAGGATATTGCAATCGTCATACATTTTAGCTACATCTCCAGAGGGCAGCTACCTATGCTCTCTAGCTCACCTTACCAAATGAAAGACATAACTGTGATAATAGAATACGAGTTCTCTTTATAAAACTGAAAGAAATTCCTATGGATCAAGCTAACACATACCCTACCTATAAAGGTGCCAATCAACAGAAAAATCATGAATGTCCCACAGAGACATCATTCAGCTAGTTAGATTGCTCTGAATAAGAAAGACAAAAAATATAGTCCTTCTGGGTTTAGAGATAATTGAGATACAGTTTGATACATACTCTTATTCTGTACGAATAATGCATAAGTATACCCTTAACAATCACATTGCACAAATATTACCAAACAGAAGGCAAATGTCAATGCATCTTTCCCGTTCGGGGCAAATAGTTGTTTCACGGCAAAGTGACGGGAGTGGCATAAGAGCACACGAAAAGTTGAAGAAGTGGCATGTAAGAAAATAGGGAACTTCCAGTGGCATATAAGAAAAACGGTGAACAAAGTGACGAGAGTGGCATAAGAGTACACGAAAAGTTGAAGCGGTGACATATAAGTAAAACGGTGAACAGAGTGACGGGAGTGGCATAAGAGTACACGAAAAGTTGAAGCAGTGGCATATAAGGAAATAGGGAACTTCCAGTGACATATAAGAAAAACGGTGAACTTTGAGTGGCATATAAGGAATTTTCTCATTATATTACTAATAGCATCAGTAGGAGGAATAAACATTTTGAGAGTTCCAAAACAACAGTCAACAGATCTGGGATAGTCTCCCCTTTAACTCGGCTACTAAAATATGAATAATCTGCATTACCCATTTTTCGCTGGTCAGAATATCTCGCAATTGCTCTATCATCCTCACTTGTCTTGGCATTTTCTGATGCTATCCACAATTGCTGTCATCCATATCAAGCCGAGCAGTACTGGTGAGGATAAAGAAAAAAAAGGGGTTGGGGGGGGGGGGGGGGGGAAGGCCAATGAACGATACTGTATTTGAGTAAGCATTTCATCGAGCAACTTGTCTGCAAAACACATACAGAGACAGAGAGAAGAAATTGGGAGGATGCAGTGTTGAACCTGGCACATCGCTAATAAGTAGTTGGCGGGGCAGGCGCCTCCTCGGCAGCTCAGCGGATGGAACCGCCTCCTGCTCGCCAATAGGGAGCAGCTCCAAGGATTAGCGGGCTTCAGCAATCCTCCATGAATGCATTCCCCGGTTTGGTACTTAGGATATGGTCTGCCGGAGAACTGCGAGAGGGAGGCGTAAGGAGACACACCAGAGAGCGAACGACCCCGTCCACAGCGGCGCGGCAGGCGGCGGCCGTTCGCACTGGGCGCAACAATTCTGGACGCCTTACCAGTCGTCGTCGATGGGGGGCTGTGTACAAAATCCGCAAGCGAGGGTTGGAAACCAAAATCAGGGCACCGGAGGATGTCGACGATTGGGTGCGGCGCCAACCAAAGGGCAGCCGGCGAAAAGCTGGACAGCGGGGCGGCGATTGTGGTGGTGACGAAGGCGGAGCAGCCCTGCCGGCTGAAGGGAGGACCACCGTTGCGCAAGTGGTGGGGCATGATGCGATTTGCGGTGAGGAAGAGAGGAGGCGATTTGTTGCGGGAGGAGACGCGCAGCGGAGTTGGAGGAGGGAGGAGGCGTCGTCGCGCGAAGGATGGCACAGCCGCGGTGTTAGCGCGGAGGATTTTGCGGTGGCAGGCGGGGTTTACTTTACCGTTTATCGGCCGGTTACCGCGACCCGGCGGTACGGCGGTTACCGCGATAACCATCAAAAACCACGATAAATTGATTTTCAAATTTTGAATTCAAAATTTGGGGAAACCGCGATAAGGACCGCGGTATGGAGCGGTAACCGCGCGGTTTGACGCGGTTACCGCTTGATGTTTGGCCGAAAGAAGAACGAATTGAAGAAAATGATTAAAAATTAGAGAAATTTGAATAAATATTACTCGTTTTCGAGAAATTTCTTCACCATAATACACTACAAATCAAGCACTACCTTCACCAATTTTTTAGATTTTTTTGGATTTTTTTTGAATTTTTGAATTCGGTCAAAATTCATTAAACCGTACCGCGTGGTACGGGTTACCGTACCCCCACGGTAAGGGCGGTAACCGTGGTAACCGCGCGGTTACCGCCGATAACGTGAACGCTGGTGGCAGGTTAGCGCATGAGGAATTTGGGGCGGCGGGGATTCGGCGCTTGCATCCGTGGGGTTTGTGTGAGGGAAGAAAATTACGTAGGACTTCAGTCCTTCCTTTGTATAAAAGACTTTGTTTCCCTGCATGACATCTGTTCAACACGAATCTCAAAGCAGGAAGCCCTCGTCCTCAATTCCCCTTCTGTTCTTTCTCTGCTAGGCAAGGCGTAGAGTACACATGACTACCGCTGGCATCGGGCAACTTCTAGAAATGCCCGCTTATGTCATGTACAATTAGATGGTGACTGATGGTTTAATGTTAGAATGGTTAGATGTTGCTCTTGTTGCTTTGACTTTGAATCTCCATTGTTGATAATGTTGACGGCGATTGAATTTATCAGAGACTTTGAGGATTTGTTTTTACAGTGAGCCTTGGATGATTACACGTTGATGGCCCTTCTAGCGATTACACAATGATTAATTTGGACTTTATTATGCACGAATTCCCAAGAAGACGACTCGTCGAGCGAACGAATGGAGTTCACATGCCGTGACAAACATGACGCTGCTCGATAGCTATACTGAGGGTGAGCTCAACGTCGCACTCTCCCGGCAGCCGTCCATGAGCCTGATGCCGCTCGCTGTGGTGGGCATGGTGGCATGGTGGTTGGGCTAGAGCTACACTTTGCCTCCACGAAGGAAGAAGAATGGGGATTGAAGGTGAGAGAAGAGAAAGTTGGGCTAAAGGTAAGGGATGACAGCTTTGAGATTTGTATTAGACACGTGTCATAGGAGAAGCAAAGTCTTTTAGATGTTTGAAGGACCGACGTCCTACATAATTTTCTTCCATGTGTCAGTGCATCGCACCATGATTAGACACATCCCACTTTGGACATTTTGAGCCATTGGATGGAACGATCTGACGGATGTGGGATGAATGGGGAAATTGTGTTATGTTTTGTGGAGTGCACCTAGAAAAAAGGTGTAACTTCTCTTTGTTATATCTATATATCTATATATATACCTAATTAAAAAATAGGTAAGGCTTCCGGTTAATTTTTTCGTCCGTCATTAAAGTGTGGGCCCACATGATATTTTGTCGCTGATATGCAAATCCGGACGTGTGACGGCGATTTATGACGCCCCGCAAATAAAGGAGAAAAAAAAAGAAAGCTAGCAAGCAGCCTAGCCAAAGCAGCAGCAGGCTGGCCTAGCAAAAAGCAGCTGCAGCTCAACAATATTAAAATTATGTTTTCTTGACTACATTCTTTAGTTCGCATAAATCCAAACTTATTCGTGCTACGATACGACAATGCTATAGTGCTACGATACAGTACTGCAGGACATGAGCACTATAGCGTTGTCGTATCGTAGCACGAATAAGTTTGGATTTATGCGAACTAGAGAATGTAGTCAAGAAAACATAATTTTAATTTTTTAAAAAAACAATCACATGTCTTTCTTTTTAAAAAAACACGTGATCACCAATAAAATAAACTATTTTTAAAAAAATCAAAAACAATCACATGCCTTTGTTTTAAAAAAACACGTAATCACCAACAAAATGAATCGTGTTTACATCAAGATTTTTTTCCTCCTCAATTTCTCTTTCATAGTAGGACATCTTACCACATCATTATTTTTTTTAAAACAATCACATATGTCTTTCTTTTTAAAAAAAGACACGTAATCACCATTAAAATAAATTATGTTAAAAAAAATCAAAAACAATCACATGCTTTTCTTTTAAAAAACACGTAATCACCAACAAAATGAATCATGTTTACATCAAGATTTTTTCCTCCTCAATTTCTCATTCGTCGTAAGACATCTTACCACACCACTTTCTTTCATCCATTGTACAATTTTCTTGTGATTTTTTTAGAGTGAAAGCTATTAAGTAATACATCACTTTTTTTCTTTTCATTCATTGTACGATCTCCTTCTGATTTTTTAAGGGTGAAAGCGATTTTGTGATTAGAGTGCAGTGGGCTTGATCTGATAGTTAGCCAAAAAATATTTTTTCTACTATGGCTACTCTTTACAATATGAAAAAAAGTGTTTATCAATACCATGTACCGAAAAAATAACCATGCATTACAACCTACTCATAATAATACATAATAAAAGTAAATACTTTTGATGGTTTCAAACTTTAGTCTGTAATACATAATTTCATTTTATAGTGGTATTAATAATTTTCTTATAATCATTCATCCCAGTACATTTAGATCAACAAATAATTATGTCATGTTAGCGTCTTTCTTGCACTGGAGGTGGCTTGATGCTCCTACACACTCACTATTATTTTTTTTCACCCAGTGTAACGCACGGGCATTTTGCTAGTTAGTATATATATAGATGTAGTACATTTGATTCCGCCGTTGAAAAAATCTCGACTTAGTTTCCGCCATTGCCGCCCACAATATTTGGAGCCATAGAAAACGTATTTCATTTGGACCCTAGAGAAACAACATAAATATATGGAGAAGTGTCCTGATTCAAGCCCTTATCCGCATCAGGTCCTTAAACATAAATAAACAGACATTTTCTTATCTCTAACAGACCCACCCACAAATAACACAACAGGGTTCACCATCCTGATACCAAGATCAAAATCCGCTCATGATAAACCAACAAAAACTGATAAAATCCGAATAAATTGGGTCAAAAATTTTAAATTCAGTTTGAATTTTATCTGCTTTCTATTAAAAGCTAGGCCCTCATGCCTTTTGTCTTAAAAAAGGAATTTCTTTAACTTAAAAAACGAGTGATTTGTGTTTTCAAACCATTCGGAAAAGTCCGGAGTCCACTAAAATTATGAACACTGGACACCAGGTCGACACCCCCTCCAATCTCAAAAATCATCAGCGCTCAATCAATAGTCGTCCAAGTATTTTAAAGAACCAAATTAACAGAAATCATCAGCGCTCACTAGCTGTCTCAAGTATCCAAGTAACCAAAATTTTTCAGTAGTCATCTCAAGTATTCTAAATCAAACTCAATAGTTGTCTCAAGTATGAGGAGAGAAAGAGAGAGAGAGAAACACAAGTACTAGCGACGACGGCGGCTAGTAAGTCTATCTACAATCGCATAGGAAATTACGGAGGCCAAGTACGCCATTGGATTGGTGGCAGGCTGCACTGCTGCTGGCTGACCAGTAACTTCTTGAGGCGTGAGGACAGGGACAGGCCCGTGGGGATGTTCCTGGGAGGGCAGCGCAAGATGCTCTTGGGAGAAGTGAGACGCGATCATGGGCAGACCGATCTGCGGCACCAGAGGACCTACAGGAATAAGAATTCTTTCTTAGTTCAATTGACCATATGCAAAATGAAAATGAGTTCAATTGACCGTATTTTTGACACGCAAACAGAAATATACTAGTTAAACAAAAACTCATACCTAGTGGTCGCCTTCTCACGAACAGCCAAACCACCACAAGGGTAAAAGCAAAGAGTGTAGCCGATCCGAACCCAATTCCTAAACCGATAAACATCAGATTAGTAGAAGTTGGCTGCCGGGCGTTGCCCTCCTTGTCACCAGGCTCAACCAAGATATTGTGTTGTCCCTCTTCTTTTACTGAGTCCTCTGTATTCATATCATCTAATATAGAGAATGTGTTCAGTAAACAGTTAAACTAGCTAGGCTAACAGATCACATTAGGATATAACATATCACACAAGCAAAGGGAAATATACCTGATACATAACAAATCGAAGAAGCATTTTCACTAGCTGACTCCATTGATGACTCTGCTTTGCCCGTGCATTCCCTATGCCAATCCATAACATCATGAACATTAAAACCAGAAGATTTAACTGCCACTGATCTACCAATGTCACACAGCACAGTGGAGTTGCCACAATTGTGGACAGCTGATAATAGTAGATCACAACATATTGCTGGCGGGGCACCAAATCGACAAACTTGAGCAATGCTATTTGAGTACTCAGCGATGTTGCAATCACTTCCATGGCTACTTCCTCTCACTGTACAAACAAGACTCATCATGATCAGAAAAAGAGTGATTGCAGCTCCAGAACCAGTAGAACATTTGTGGAGAACCGCCTGATAGAAGATGAAATGGAAGTCAATACAAATACATGATTCATGACTAAATTACCTCGTCAAGAGAAAAATAATCTCATGTTCTACAGACAAATCATTCTAAGAAAATCTACAAATGGTCATATTCAAAAAGTCTCATGTTCTACAGACAAATCATTCTAAGAAAATCTATAAAAGGTCATATTCAAAAGTGAGCTAAAATCCAAAAGCATAAAAAATTTGGGTCTGCACTATAAGTCGCATTGTACCTCATGAGTTTTCTGTTTCCTCTGCTTGTGGCATTGACTAGGGATTCTTATCTCTTTCTTGTCATTAAGCTTTCTGGAGTACCTCGGTACAGACTCACTGCCAGATGGTAAGCAAGATCTTGTCTCATCCTCATCATCAGAAAATCTGATAACATTAGATACTGGGCATCAGTTTGGAGAAAAACACTAATGTTCATAAATAAAAATGCAGGTCTAACGAAAGGATGATACCACATGCTATACTCTCCCAGGACAGGAAAATCGTGTAATACTTCATTTACACATCATTTCAGTTGAATATTCACGGATCTTCTATAAGATTGAAAGATATCTAAGGCATAACCATTTTAAAGGGAAAAAAATATTTCATCCCACATCCAGATATAATTGATATGCTAATGTGCCCAAAATCCTTAACAAAGACCTTTCAAATATTCCATCAACAATCTAATTGAAAATAAAGGACTCTCGACATTTTTAAAAATCAGATTTAAAAGTTTTCCACCATGTAAAGGACACTATATTCCTTAACATTCCTCAAGCAGGGGACTATGTAACTCACAGCATTCACGGGTTGAAGCCAAATAATTTATCATTACAGCAATCAATACATGAGCTTTTTAACATATATTGTGTTAATAAACCTGTTGTTTTTAACATCATGCTAACAAAGGATCCTAGGATCCAAATAATCAAATTTAACATACAATGTGTTACTAGAAAAACATTAATTCAATGTGTTGGGCGGTGCTATGTACTGTCTATGTGGGTCCCTGATAATGCAAACCATGATTAACCTTGTAAGAAGGACAAAGTATCTCTGTCATTTGGGAATACTTATTCTGAAAAGAGAAGATTTTAGCTGGAAGGAAAACCTCTGTACTATGTCTAGTCTAATGTAGAATCATGAAGTGAATTTCCACTGACTAAAAATTCAAACTGTGAACACCTCAACAGGTATTTCAGAAGGTCAACAATCTACATTGATTTCCCTTAACTTAGAGCACATAAACAGAAAGGGAGTTAAAGTTACAGAATCAGCAGAGGAAAGATAAGTACATCAGATGGCTCAAAGGAATGAGGGTAATCCCTTGTACCTTCTGATTTTATCATCATGACAATTTGTTTCAATGCAAACCCCACCTAATGCTGTCTTTGTCTGAAGATTTTGAAACATTAGAGTTTAGAATCAGTATTGCAGGTTTTGTTAATTCCATCAGTAGGAATATTACCTTTGTAGAATCATAGTTTGACAAAGATCTTGAGACATCACGTATGTTCAGGAACTCCTCCACAAATTGGATCACTGTCACAGGCTTAAAAGAGGATATTTCTGATATATCTGAATGAAGCATACACCGAACGGTAGTTAGTATCTGAAATAATCGCTTCTATTCAGTGAAAACTGATAAGCAATAACTGATGGGGAAGTACCTATTTTCAGTGAAAGGGCCATCTGTGGTTTGTGCAGGTTCTCATAGTATTCTGTCCAACCAATGCCACCAGAGTGACCAAACTGGGTAGAAAGGGTTCTGGACACTGTGACATAACTGCAAAAATAGTAGTTGTCAGTACAGCATTATTAGTACCCAGGTCAGTAAGTAATCAAGCAAAAGTTAAAACAAACACAAGAAAGAAATCATACTTCCAAGATGGTGACTCCCTGAGGACAACGTCATGAACATGAATGGCTTCTTGGGGCATATCCCTCTGTCTTCCAAGCAGAAACAGATGGAGGTGGTACAAGTCTGTTTTGCCAGCAATTCGAATTGTGATCTTGTACTCCCTCTCCGCCCTGCAGAAGAGAAGATACAATAATCTGAGATTGAGAACACGTAGTTCATAAGAAAGAAAATCCCTAACTAGCATCATACAAACCTTTCTTTATCCTTATTTTCTGGATCAATTAGCTTAACCACAAACTCCTCCAATTCAAAACAGAGTGAACCAGTAGTATCTCCATCATCAGCAGGCAGTTTTCCATCAAGAGATGTCTTCCCATACAATTTGATCAGTTCATTCAGTACCTCTATCTTTGATGCTCTTAATTTATCATATTTGATATAGACCTATAACATAAACCAAAAGGAAGATAAATAACAAGATCTATTGAAATTCAGAGCAAGGTTATCAACTGAAAAAGAATTCTACAGCCGCAAGTATATATGAATCTTTAAGAGATTTTTTCAAAAAAAATGTCACAAGAAAATATATGTAAAACTATATGCAATGATGCTCGTTTGTTGAAAAGAGAAAAGTACTCGCAGAATAAATTTAGCTGCACAGCATTATCTACAGATGCAATCAAAGTGTGCTCCTAAATCTTACCACACATTTTTTCACAAGAAAAAAGTACCAAGAATACATTTAGAAAGCACAGTAATACATATTTCCTCACACAAGGAAAAATGCGCTCATAATACATTTAAATAGTGCAGTACTACACAACGAACTCAAAATATAATACATGTTGTCACAAAAAATGCTCTCGGAATAAGTTTAAACAGCACAGTACTTTAGCGAGATACAGTAAAAATGTAATACAAGAAGATGCTATCTCAAAATACATTCAAATTGTACAGTATTGACACTTATGCATTCAAAATGTAATACATCTTTTCTCACACAAAAAAGATGTCAGAATACATTTAAACTGTAATGTACTCTACAGGGATGCAATATAAAGATGTAATACAAAATAAGAAGAAAAAAAAAGACATCTAAAAAACATTCAAATATGCTTTGTTTTCATTTTTTGCCAAACATCACAAGGATGAGATCGGAAGTCTCGATACTTTGGATCATATCACAATCTAGCCGTCTCAAAACAGATTAGGCCGCATGAGATTCGTAAACGAACACAGTGCACACGAAAAAGTTCATCGTGATGACACATGACAGTATGACACAGCACACAGGAAACAAAAACATTCAGAATCAGCACTTGAAACCCATGCCTAGAAACGGATCTAGGCCGCTACCGCTACTGGATATAGCCAAACAACAACAATAGCAGCAGAGTAGACGGTTGTGCATAGATGTAGAGGGGAGGGAAGGGGAAAGGGTGAGATGAGCTCATCTTGTAGTGGAAGAGGCTGTTGATGGAAATGTTGTTGCGAGTGACACCATAGCCCCGAGCAGAGTGGACGATCTCCTCCTTCGAAACCTGCGCGAGATTGTCTGATGCCAGCGCCTCACCATCCGGCGAGGCCGCAGCCGCAGCAGCAGCCACCGCGGCGGGTGGCGCCCGCGCGATCTCCATCGCCTTCTGCTTCACCAACTTCACCAGAACCGCGGTTGACGGTGTCGACGTCGACGACGACGAAGCCGCCGCCGCCTGCGGAGCCGGCTGGTTCGGAGACGGAGACGGCGAGGTCGATGGTGGAGGCGTCCGGATGGTAACAGGCGTGCTGCCCGGCGGCGGTGGGCGGCGGCCACACGACGCCGGTGCTCCCTCACCGCCGCCTCCCGCCGCCGCCCCGCGGCCGGGGCCGCCGCCGACAGCACCATCTCCTCGGCCTCCGCCTCCGTAGGCCATGGCAGCGAGCGCGGAGAAATGCAAAACGAGAGGTGGTTGGGTGTGGTGTACTGGTGTTGAGGCTAGAAGGCAACGGAGGGTGAAGGGATCTTTATATTCTTCGGAGGCGTGGTGGCGAGAAACCCACTGCAAGGGAAAGGGGGAGGTGACCTTACCTCTCGGTGACTGTATGCGCGTGTGTACGGCGGAGTGGTTAGGCTAATTAAACTTGCTACTCAAGAATCAATATTAGTCTGGTTTTGGAGGATGTAATTGCTGTGATTCAAATTCGGGAGAATTAATCTGAGGTTGTTTTGTCAATGTAATTTGCGTTAAAATCTTGTTGAACCGAGCTGTGAACGTGAATTCATATTCGGTGTAGTCCTATAATACTGTTAAAAGTTGAGCGGCAATCGATAAAAAGTCATCTAGTATCAAGTTAGTTTTATTAAATTTAATGTTATGTTAACTATGTTTTTTTAATTTGGTTAAAATTAAGGAAGCTTAACTTAGAAAAATATTGAAACATATGTACAGTTCTAGATATATGTGTTAATTACGAAATTATTCAATATTTTGATATTTGGTATGTGCATAGTATCTCCATTAACTTTTTATGTTGGGTTGCAGTACTACTACGTAGGGGCACATCTAGCATTGGAGCTGTGGGGTCTCAAACCTTCACTACTAGCATGAGGACCATGAAAGTCTTACGAAACCCTCACAAAATTTTTTGTTATATGTAGATAGAAAGGAGAATATAGCTTTGTCTGGTTTATTTAGACCCCCTTGATATTTTTCTCTACATCCGTCACTGCTACTACGCTCTCTGACCTCAGAAAAGAGATGATACGTTTTGGCTGCACGCCCAGAGCCAGCGAGAGGCAGGCTATAGGCTGCTGGCTTAGCTGCCGCTCCGGTGAAAAACAGCGGCCGGTCAAGCGCTTGGCAGGAGGGAAAGAGAACCCAACGAGAATATGCACGGCGCTGCCTGGGCATGCATGCACCAGCAATCGAGGCTGCACTGCATATGCGTCCCCGCTCGATTCGGTAACGTTGGTTGTTGTATTGGAGTAATAGGAGTACTTAGAGCAAATACTATAGGCATTTAAACATAAATTTCAAGATGTCAATAGCGCTAAATGATGAGGTGAAACAGAGAAAAGTGAAGATAGAAAAAGTGTCACCATTCATATAAGAGGTAATCCCTACACAAACTCTAATAAAAATATAAGAGTGTTAGAGTTATTAAGTACTTATTAGAGTTATTAAGTTCGGTTAACATGGGATCTGAATTTCTGATCAGTGATCAACACCTTTTACATGTCTTACATGCATGCCCTTGCCTTCCGCCAGCAGGGGAAGAGCTGCGTGGTTGGTATTTGGTAAGGTTACCGCCGGTTACCCCAGTACGTCCCCAACCCACGCGCGCTCTGCATCTGCCTCCAACAAAAGCAAAGACGCGCTTGCACAACAATAGAAATTCCATCGGGCCCACCTGACATGACACGCCCGCATCGGGTGCGCCCACCTGACACAGACACATCTCTCTCCCTCTCTCTGTGTGTGCGAGCGCTCGGGGACAAACCACGTGTACGCATGGGTGCGTTGGTGGTGGTGGTCAATGGAAGAGCTTTCAATTGCTCGGTCTCTACCGCAACCGGCAAGTATCTCTGCTCGGTCGCGTGGTGGCCGTTTCCGCCTCCGCGAGAGGAAGGGGGGGCGTAGCTGTGTACCGCTCCCTACGCGAGACAAAGTATGAAAAAAGCAAAATAAAAAATAAGGTTGCTGTATGTAATATGTCATCGCCTAGCACAGGGTTCGCAAGAGCTTAGCTGTGTGACCATGCATGCGTGGTAAGTACGAGTATTAACCGTACCATTAATTCATTCTCATGCACGCATGTGTAGGCATTCATGAGAATGCATGACTAGGTAACGTTGGTTGTATTGAAGTGAGTTACGTGAAATCAAACTGTGTTTTGATTATTGATTTGTGACAAACAATTGGTATGATAGATAATTGGTTTTGATAATTGAAGATTATTCATGAAGGGATGGTTTTAATGTCTGTGTGGGACCGGTCAGACCGAATGGACTAGACCGGTAAGACCGACGTGTATTATGCGGTTAGATCGGCTAGCCCGACAGTCTGACCGGCCGATTCTGTGTTGATTTCGGTTTCGGGTTGCTTATTTGGATACTTGTGATTATCTTGTGATTATGATTTCTAGATGATTTCTATACGTATGTAATACTGTTGTGTGCTAATATTGAATCAAGTTAGAAAAGAACTTGTGCTCGGATATGATTTCTTGTTTGATTCATTTGTAGGTGTGTCTTGATGCCTCAGGAGAGTGTTAGCGATGATGGATCAGGAGTCAACTTGGGAGAAGATGACGTCCGGACGATCAGAATATCATGCGGGATGTTTAGGCTAAAAAACAATGCACGTGGTTGATGAAGATTCAATGCGACATATAATAGGGAGATTGTGTGCATATGGGATGAGGAGTTAAATTTGAAAAGATTGGATGATTGGATAAGTTTGTTTCTTGCACGGGAAGGTTTCCAGGTAGATTAGGACTTCTTGGACAAGTTGGGTTCGTGGCTTTAGGCTGCTTACCTTCTTGTACGGAAAGGTTTCCTAGTGGATTAGGACTTCTTGTACAAGTTAGGTTCGTGGCTTTAGGTTGCTTACCTCAGGAATAAATAGAGAGGGGGGTTGAGGCCTCCCGGTATCTTTTTGTGAGAGTTGAGTTAAGAGTAAAGTTAGGGTTTCGAGTTTAGTTGAATTTTATGAGAGGGTTATTATTGCACTTTGTAAACACGAATAGAAGTAATAAAGTTCAATCTACTTTCAACAGATCTTCTATTTGTGTTTGCTCGGGTTCAACGGTTATACCGACAAGATATCAGCGGTCAGACCGGCGACAACACACCAGTCAGACCGGCAGCACCACAGCGGTTGGCGATGGTGACGGGATGCCCGATCTTCCATCAGGTAAAGATAACTATCGATTTGGTGAAAACTTGACACACACGATCCGAACCTTATAATCGCAGCACCACGCCTTCTCTAGTTATCACCGTGTCAAAACCCGATTGACCTTGCCGAAAAGGCTAATCCCTGCATGTGAATCGAAGAACACAAGCAAGAATAAGAAAAACAATAACTCAATTGCAGATGAATGATTAATCAAAAATTTAAAGTTGGGGTTTCACAAACCGATCTAACGGCAAAACTGCAATGACAGAAATAATCTAAGCAAAACCCAACCCTAACTCAATGACGGCTACTGAATATATAGGTTCTAGGTTCGACCTTGGACCTCTGTATGTGTCCCTATTGGACTTCAACATGATACACGGCCCAACGGGCCTAATGACGGTGACGTAACACCTGGACAAATTTTGAATGTCATCTTGTTTCGACAATTTTCGTTGACTTGAAAAGAATTTTGATGTAAGACCAGATCCATTAGAAAGATGATCTCGTTAGCTTTCCATACATATGTAGAACGTCGAAATCAGAGTCCGAATACAATCTAGACGACGATTTTTGTGAGGATTGCTCCTGGAGCCCGAGGTGAACTCGAACTTGATATGATTTGGACCTTCATCTTGGCTTGAACGTTCTCCAAGTGTCCCATGGTTATCTCCATAGTTCTTAATCATAATTAAATTATTAGCTAGTAATCTATCCTTAAAATTACATAAAGAAGTACTTAGTAACGAGCTCACCTGTAAATTCAATTGTCGGGCACGAGCTTTAGTGATTGGACCTTGCATAACAACTTGAGAAGTGTTGTGTGTATCCAAAAGAGTGATGTCCTCATTAGTTGGACTGGCGGCAACGATAGATGACGATGGCACAAAGTACGATCAGATCGGTTGATCTACATCGGTCAGACCGAATGGAAAAGCGCGATTAGACAGGAGCAATCACGCCATAAGATCGATCTCTATCGGCTTCGATGGTACCATCTAATTTCGCTAAAAATCTTCGGTTTTTGATCTTTCTATTATTCACTTCTGTTTTTATAGGCTTAATTTTTGTTGTTCGATCATGCTGAGTACTAGTATTATTCTTGCACTTTAAAGTTTGTAAAACTAACACAGGTTTGAACTGGAGTACTAGGTGTGTCCGTGTGTGGTAAATCAAACATGCACGCCGCACGCGGTATAGTGTGTAGTACTAGTACAGAGCCAACAAGAAGACGGCGACTGCATATATATGCATGTCTGTCTCACGTGATGGCGTCGCAGATCACACGAGTGACAAGTCTGGGTACTCCACGTACCCCTGCACCATGTAGAGGGTCCACTTGGCTGTCTCCTCTGCACCACGCACTGTGCAGCCCAGCTTCCGGATCAGCTGGTCGATCCTGCCCGCCTTGCATGCATGTATATGCACAATATCAACACAAGCTTGTAGCTAAGTACTAGCTACTACTCGTAAGTTTATTTTTCGTTCTCCCATACATAACAATAATAATTAAAAAGATTAGAATACTTGTACTTTAGCAAATCCCAATAAAACTATTTCACATTTTGTTTACTTTAAAGATAATTATTTTCTATTTTTATAAAGTCCGATATAATAATTATTTTAAAAGTGAATTTATTTTGTGACAAATGAAAGAAACTAAAAAAATAGTAGTTTGAACTGAAGACGCTTGTACATGTTGCAGAGAGCAGCTAGGGATTCATCGACCTTAGCTGATTAGATCAAGGCTAAATCACCTTTCTTCTGTTTTGATCAATCGTTCTAGGGTTCTTTTTCTGGCCAATTGAGCTTAATGAAATTCAAATCAGCGCCTGAAGTCTTCAAGTTTTAGTCAAGCTGCTGGGACGACCGCTTGCTTGGACGCATTTGCATACAACGCACGCAGCAGCTGGCGCACCCGTGTTCTTGCATGCCGGAGACTGCATCCCATCAGCGCCCCAAAAGTAAAAGCAAAAGGTAGCCGGCCAGATCAGGGCCGTGTGGTTCGGAGCACGTACGTAAGCAGCGCTGCATGCACCGTTTTTTCTTTAAAAAAAAATCGCGTCTCTAGCTCGTTCGTGCGGGGCTGCGTCTCGCCAAACTAAACCCGCGCGGGTTAAATTTAAGTAGGGAGTGTCTATAATGGTTAACCAGTTAACCATGCCCTGGAGTTTTCTCTTGACTGATCACGTGTAGTAGGTGTATAAGGTATGTGATTATGTCTGGAGCACGCTATGATTGTAAGCTTAATTCTCTCTCTTTATACACACGTGAAATACCCGTGCGTTGCACTGAGTGAAGAAAAAAAATAATAGTGAGTGTGCGAAAAAATAAGACCACCAAGTTGTCCTTATAAGTAAATCAAATTTTTCCAGTGCAAAAAAAACTCAAATAACATAATTATTTGTTGCTCTAAATACACTGACATGGATGATTATAAAAAAACTATTAATAGAAATTATGTATGACGGAGCGTGAAGCTCCTCACCGGGAGACCGTGTAGGTCCCCCTTTGCCGGTTCGACCGGGGGTGCAAGGTGAAATTCTTTGCCCCTGATCTGTGGGATCTTAGCAAGAAAAACACGAGGATGCAGGCAATTTAGACAGGTTCGGGTCGCTAAGGAGCGTAATACCCTACTCCTGTGTTCTGGTAGACCTGAGAGTATGATGGAATCCGGAGAGAGCCCAATCGATCCTCCCCCTCTCTTTTAGGCTTGGGCCTCCTCTTATATTGCCAGGGGCTATCACATGGGCCACACGTTGCCTAAGAAAGAAACATTCTTTTACATTTAGGGCTATCCTACCGTCGGAAGCGGCCTCTGACAGACGCCGCAGCACGCCTTTGCTCGGTCAGCCGACCCATCCGGGGGACGCCCGTTTCAGCCTTCATTAAACGGCGGATGACTTCCGTGTCCCGCTCACATTGGGAATGGGAAACATCTGACCGGAGCTGGAGCACCAACTCCGGTTGAGAGACGAGAGACAGAAGGCTCTCATCATTTTGATGGAATGGGGCGAGGCGTGCAGCAGGCCGCTTGGCGCGCGTGCGATGCACAGGCGTCCTGGCACCACCTAACCCACGATCTGACTGGTCACTCACCGTGACCAGTCACGGACCGGATATGCACGCACCACGCCGCATTAAATGCGGCGTAGTGCGCCTGTCTGAACCGCTATAAATGCGGTTAGGTGAGTTCTGCCGCGCTCACCTAACCCACGCATGTGGTATCAAAGCCGCAGGGGGTCGGGGCGTCCCAGGTCTCGGGGAAGAACGGGAGCGGCCTGACCCCGGGGGAAACTCAGCCTGGGCATTTTTTAGCCGCAAACCGCAAACCGAACCGAATCGCACCGAACCGAACCGAATTGTTGGTTTTTTCGGTTTTCGGTTGTCAGTTCGGTTTCTGTTTTTGTGCTATTCGGTGTACGGCTTCGGCTTCGGTTTTATAGAGAAACCGAACCGAACAACCGATTAAACCGACATATCCCGCGGTGGCGGTTTTATAGAGAAACCGAACCGAACAACCGATTAAACCGACATATCCCGCGGCGGCGCAGCCCACGGCCCACCAGTTCGCAGCCCATCAGGCCATCAAGGGCAAGGCCAACCCTACGCCACGCCCCCGACTCGTCAGTCGTCACGCGGTCACGCCCCCGACTCGTCACTCGGCGCAGCCGCTAGCCCGGCCGCCAGCCGCGTAGGGTGCCGCCGCAGCGCTGCCGCTGCCCTACCTCGCCGTCACGGGCTCGAGGCGGCACGCCGCACGGCCGCAGCGCCACACTCCCCTCCCCTGAGCAGCAGCTGTAGGCCCCGGTGAGCCGCCCGCGAGCACACCGCCCCCTGCGCCCAAAGACCCAAACCCTAACTCGGCGGCCGGCAAACGGGCTGCTGGCGGCGGGCCGGCAAGGCGGCAACACCCTCGTGGAGTTCTCCGACCAAGACAACGGCGGCGCGGACCGAGCAGTCCTCCTATGTAAGTTCTTCACTTCTTGTTCGTTTGTTCTAGTTGAGTCCATGTTGAGTGAATGAGTGTTGTATTGCTGTTCTATGTTGGTAAGTTCTGATTTAGTGATTTGAAACATTTGATCTAGATGGGGGACACAGATGAAACTGTTGCTTGTGAGATTAATCACACTCAATCTCAAGACACTGAAACCGGAGTGTCAACTACTGGAGTGGTAGATGCAAGCAAGGACAAGGAGGAGCAGCAGCAGTCCAAGGATGGAGAGAAAGCTGATGAAGAATCCAGAAAAAGAAAACCAATGGCTCTAAGATCTGATGTATGGGAAAGTTTCAGCAAGGTCAAACTTGCTAATGGGGACGAGAGGGCCAAGTGCAAGTGGTGTACCAAGCTATTTCATTGCGGCTCAAGAACAAATGGTACGTCATCCTTGAAAGCTCATCTGAAGATTTGCAAAAAGAATCCTAACAAACCAGTAGTTGATAATCAAGGAACTTTGCAACTGACACCATGTGATGGCAATAGTACTCTTGGTACTGTGACCACTTGGAAATTTGATCCAGATAAACTTAGAAGGTGTTTTGCTGAGATGATAATTGAAGATGAACAACCATTTGTCCTATCTGAGCGTTCTGGTCTTAGGAAATTTATGACTTTAGCATGTCCACGATTTGTTCTGCCATCTAGAAGAACAATCACTAGAGCTTGTGTTAAAGTATATGAAGATGAGAAAGAAAAGCTTAAGAAATTTTTTAAGGACAATTGTGTAAGAGTTTGCCTCACAACTGATACATGGACTGCTAAGAACAGCCAAAACTTCATGTGTGTTACAGCCCATTTCATTGACAATGAGTGGAACCTACAGAAGAAAATTATTGGTTTTTTTTTGGTTAAGGGACATAGAGGGGAGGACATTGGAAAATCATTAGAGAACTGCTTGGCTGAGTGGGGCATTGACAAGGTTTTTACAATAACAGTAGACAATGCTAGTGCAAACAATAATGCAATTAAGTATATGAGAAGGGTCTTGAATGAGTCAAAAGGTTGTGTTGCTGAAGGAGAGTACATTCATATGCGCTGTGCTGCTCATATTATCAACCTAATAGTAGGTGATGGCTTGAAGGAAATTGGTACATCAATTCAACGTGTCCGTGCTGCTGTTAAGTTTATCAGATGTGGAACATCTAGGTTGGTAAAATTTAAGAAATGTGCTGAGTTAGCCAAGGTACAGAGCAAAGCATTTCTAAACTTAGATATTTGCACTAGATGGAACTCAACCTATCTTATGTTAAATGCTGCAGAGAAGTACCAAAAAGCATTTGAAAGATATAGTGATGAAGACCCATACTACAAATTAGAATTAGAAGGAGAGAATGGTCCAGGGGTACCAACAAGAGCAGATTGGGAGAAGGCTAGGAAGATGGCTGATTTTCTTGAACACTTTTATGACCTCACTCTCCGTGTTTCTGTACAAAGTCGTACAACATCTCACACTTATTTCCATGAGATTGCTGATGTATTACTTCTGTTGAGAGAATGGTCTCATAGTGAAGACAAGTTGAGCAAGGAAATGGGTACAAGAATGCTAATGAAGTACTACAAGTATTGGGGAGAGAAGTATGGTGAGAGGCAGGGGGACAGAGAGAAGAGAGGAGAGAAAGATAAGGGGGATCAACTACTCAACTTCACTGTCTTCTTCTGTGTTGCTATTGATCCTAGATACAAACTATCAAATTGCATTAGAATGGGAATTAAGGTGATGTTTGGGGATACAGTAGGAGAAAAAGTATGGGAAACAGTGAATACCTATTTTCGTGCTTTGTTTGAAGAGTACAAGGAAATGTATACCCCAAAAGATAAGGCACCACAACCTACTGAATCTGAATCTACAGCTGAAACCAGCAAAAGAGTGAGTTGTAGGTGGATGTCAGTAATTACTCAGCAACTTAACAGTGAGGGTGGAAGTGGAACTATCAAATCTGAGGTAGACAAGTATCTATCAGAAGATAATGAGCCGGACACACCAAAATTTGACATTCTAAAGTGGTGGAAGGCCAATTCAACAAGATTCCCAATATTATCTCATTTGGCCCGTGATCTTTTGGCAATTCCTATCACCTCAGTTGCCTCTGAATCAGCCTTCAGTGCTGGTGGGCGAACTCTAGATGACTTTAGGACCTCACTAACCCCAAGAATGGTTGAGCGTCTTGTTTGTGCTAATGATTGGCTTCGTGGAGGAAACTATGTTAGTGTTGAAGAGGACAGCGAACAAATGGCTTTGCTTGAGGAAGGTAACATAGAAAATTTTTATTTCCTTCCAAATTCTAATGTGCTTCATGATTCATACACTATTGACTGTTCTAACTGAGATCATCTATTATTTTAGAACTTGGTGACCTATCTATTTCCAAGGAAGATACTCCAGCTGCAACTCAGTAATTCAGTCCTGATCAGTGATCATTTGGAGTCTTGGACACTTGGTTTGGTGTATGCAATGCTGTTGTTGCCTGTTGGGTGCCTGCTACGGTGCTACCTGGGACTTTATATTTCTCTATTTGAATAATGAAGAACTCTTGAATCTATGTAACTGTACTCTTGAGACATGTTGATTTGTGTACTGTGTGACTACTTTGTGTAATTCTATGCAGCTGTGCTGCTGGTTATTGCTTGCTTAAGGATTTGATATATCTATAATATCATATATGCTGTTGCTTGTGTTCATTTTTATGTAATTCTGTATTGTTGTGGCTGGTGGTAGTAACTTTTGGTTAATTCGGCTAAAACCGAAAACCAAAATTAAAAAACCGAAACCGAATTTTGCGGTTTTCAGTTTTTTGGAGAACCGATCGGGTGGTGAAGCCTGTAAACCGAATTTTATAGCAACCGAATAAACCGAACCGAATTGTCGGTTTAAACCGAACGCCCAGGTTGA
>BDMV01000003.1:24084923-24096327 GCA_008326285.1 Oryza officinalis | reverse complement strand
GGCTGGTGCTTCTTCCTTGGAATATGCCTACCGGGAGCAGGCATGCGGTGATGCCAATCATGAACGATTCCCGTGACTCCATATCGTCGTTCACCAGGTCCAAGTGAAGGTCATCGGGGAGTTCGAAATCTTGGTCTGAGGTATAGACGAACATGTCCATTTTAACTAATGGGGGACCGGTGTAGAATTGGATGAACCATGTAGACATATGTTCGGCCGATTGATCTGCTCCAAGATAAATAGAGGCCGCCTCTCCAAAAGACATGCACCTTCTGGTTCTAGGATCTTCGTGATCGGCATACTTTGAGGGGAAGCAGGAGTCCGATAATGGAGGCCGATCGACTATGGTGTTGGTATGAATAGTTAACCAGAGTTGGACAAACCATCATGGTCCTCCATGCGCCACTGTTTGCTTCAGTATTAGATCTTGGGTGGCGGAGTGAAGCAGTCGATAGATAGCTCCCAGGAGATATCGGCCAAGGGGGATTTGTTTCTTATCAACCAGGGCTTGAGTCAAGTGTTGGCAATTTAGAGTGGGGCTGCAGGTTGATCCACAGAAA
Source organism: Oryza officinalis (assembly GCA_008326285.1). Classification (NCBI taxonomy): domain Eukaryota; kingdom Viridiplantae; phylum Streptophyta; class Magnoliopsida; order Poales; family Poaceae; genus Oryza; species Oryza officinalis. Next base: position 24,095,767 of record BDMV01000003.1, on the reverse strand, counting down.
ACAAATCTTTCCAACCATAGCGTCAGGAAGGCCACATGTTCTCTCTCTGAGATTGATCCTTGTTCCATATGCTCAAAGATATATCCAGACCAGCCTCCAATTTTCTTGGTTTTCAATTTATGGCTGCTGTTTGCCAGGAGGCTGAAGGGATTGATTTCGGACTGGATGTCTAGCCCTGTTAGCAGCTTGACGTCAATCAAAGTTGGGATCATCGGACCTTGTTTGAACAGGAAAGCGTTCAAGGTGCTGGACCAGAAGTAGGTTGCCGCTGACATAAGTGGTTCGTTTTTCTTGGTATCGGCTAGGGATAAGGTAATGCATTGGCCGATTCCTATTTCGTCCTAGTGAACTTGTTTGGATGCAGCAATCCTTTGTGCCAGGTTCTGTACCCATTGAGCTTCGACGACCAGGATCTGAAAGTATGCTTCCACAAAGAAACATTGGGCTTGGCTTGTTGGAAGGGGACTCTATTTGTCTCGGCGTTTATCAGCCAGGCTGGGTCGCAATTGCCCATGGGGCCTAGCAGGAATCGATATGATTTGTCGTTGGTGGGGATCAAGATTTGGTTTTTGAAGACCTATGTCATAAGAACAACGATGAAGAATAAGACCCGGGGGGCAAGAGCAGGAACCCTAATTTGAAGAACTCGGCGAGAAAATGAAAATGCGAAGGGGTTGACTTACCACAGGGATTTCGGAGGCATAAAATGGAGCGGAAGCCATTGTTGTTGTCGAAGAGGTCGCCGTGGAGGGGGTTGATGCCGATGGGACGCCGAGGGGTCGCCGGAGTTGAAGAACGTGAGTGGTTATTAAATCGGCGGCAGAGGGTTGCGAATCTGGATCTGCGCGGTTTTCGAACAAATCCTAGCAAAGAGGTCGATGGGATCCTCGGAGCTAATTCCGCCACATTATATAATGAAGCGGGATTGGGGGGCATGTGTTAACAGTAGATTGTAGAGTAGATTAGTGCCTCTGGTTACCTTGGCAAGGAGGCGGCGACGGCGATCCCAAATTCTCATGACTCCGTGCTTGACCAGCACGCATGAGCCGTTTTCATCCAGCTGTCCCACGCTGGCGATCCCAATTTTTTAATTTCTAATTTTAGTTATTTCTAAATTGTATTTCTATATGGACTCTATAAACTCTACTTTTAATTTTATTATTTTTTATTCCGAATTTCATTTTATTCTAAATTCCTATATGGACTTTATACTCTTATTACAATATTCCTTATTTTTAATTCCGTATTTCTATTATTACTAAATTGTATTTCTATATGAACTCTAAACCATCTTTCAATATTTCTTATGTTTTAATTCCGAATTTCAGTTATTTCTAAAGAATCTAGACTCCTCTTCCAATATTTCTTCGAATTTTTGTTACTTCTAAATTGTATTTCTATATGGACTTTAACCTTTACTTTTAATTTTCTTACTTTTTAATTCCGAATTTCAATTAGTTCTAAATTGTATACTAGTACGGACTCTAGTCTCCTCTTTCAATATTCCTTATTATTTAATTCCGAATTTCAGCTATTTTTAAGTTGTATTTCTATATATAACTCTATTTTTTCTTTTTGTCCAATTAATATGAGAATTTCTAGACCGTGAGAGCGAACGTGAAGGCTCCTTTTTCTATTACTTTAATAAGTTAATAGATAGATAGATAGATTTCAGAGAGCAGTCAACCAACAGAATCAGAGCCACCATTACAAGACCAAACTACTGAAACTTGAGTGGCGGTTCTGATCATCTAGATCTAAATGGAAATGCAGTAGTACAAGTTACGAGTAACACACACTATCGGAGTCGATTCATGGGTGAAAGAGATATGCAAGCGACGCCGCAACCATGAAAAATAGAATGCCCAGAAACGAAACCTACACCTATTAGGGACTAGCAGTCTAACAGATCTGAATACAGAAATCCAGCAACAAAAGAGTGATCTCCCCGTTCATTTTCTCCATTGAAGTGGAAGATCTTCTCCAGCAATAGGGAAAAAAAACTACCCTGCTATACATAAGGCATTACTCACATGGGGTGGCAGTCCATGGCGGGCGCTAGAGGAGAAGCGCAGACGAGCGCCATGGCGGAGCGCTCAGTACGGGTGGCGGCTAGGCTAACGATTACCGAAGGAGTGGGGGAGGATTGAGGAAGAGGAGGAGAGGAGAGCGATGCAGTAGACGATAATGGAGGCCCGTCAAAGCCGATAAGGACTGCGGTCAAATAGGAAAAAAAAGATTAAAAGAGAGCTATACCGTACCTACCTATACCAGCTCAGAAATCAGAACCCATCATCTTAAGAACCCCAGAAACAGAGCCCGTATTAAACAAGTACAAAAGTAAATTTATTTAAACCGTTATTTTCTGGTTGAAGATCAAACTTTAGACAATTTAAAAACCATCATTATTAAATAAAACAATAGTCAATTATGTTGGCCAGGGAGATCTCCAAATCAAGATGACGGCAAGCAAGCAGTTTATCCTATTCGTCTTAATTAACAAAGACCAATGGAGATCGAGTTGGCCAGGCTAAATACAGATGAAACAAGCTTAGCACAGCAAACGAAACACGATGGAAAGATTTTTTTTTAAAAAAAAAGAAACATCCCCAATAAACTAAACGACGTACCGGACCAAAATACCTTGATCAAGCCATATAATGACAAGTCTGATCAACTAACTAGTAGTAATATTTTGCAACAAATTCGTTGCTGTGAGTACGACATCTCCCGAGAAACACTAAAAATTTCATAAATTTTGCCAAAAACATTAGAACACATCGATTCGGGCCATTAGGCCTCTAATAAAAGACCGCAATCTAGCCTCACACACAAACAAACAAAAAAAAAAGAGGCAGGCTACCCGCTATCCCACCGCTATAAGCGAACAAGAATCGATCTAAGTTGCCTGCAGAAACAGGATAGCTAGCTATCTAATACTAGTCAGTAAACAAGTCCGCCAGAAAAAAAAAGCTCGAACAAACAGCAATACTAAAGATGCTCACTCCCATCTAAGGCTTCAGTTCTGGAAAAAGAAAAAAACAATGGCACGCATGCCTGACTGCCTGTGCGTGTTGAGCACATGAGACGCAGTACATGCGTCATGCGTGTCACGAGACTGCATGCAACTGGAGGAACCGAAGTAGACGACGTCGACCAGCGGCGGTCGGGGCTCGTGCTGATGTGGACGCCCCGGCATGCGCAGCGGCCAGACGAAGCCAGTGGGACGGTACGGCGCCAGGGCTCCGCCTCCGCCTCCACCGCCGCCGCCGCCTCCGCCTCCTTCCCCGGCCGCGGAGCAGCCAGGGTCGCCGTACTGCGGCTGCTGCTCGCCACGGCCCCCTCCTCGGTAGGCCATGGCAGAGAAGGGGATGAGCTAGGCGAGGGTGGGGTGGACTAGACTACTAGAGAAGAAGGACATGGCAAGCCATGGTAAGAGAGGCAAGGAAGAAAAACCCAGAGGTGACATGAGGCGAGGCTGGAAGAAAGGAAGGGGTAGTGCTTTTCTTAAGGTGATTTGCAGGGTGGTTAGCTAGAAACCCTAGACAGGTGAGAGGGGCAGATGGGGACCGAGGTAATCTTAGCACTCACGGTGACTGTATGCTCTTGTATGTACGGAAGAGTGATGGTGATTAAGGTGATCAAACTTGCTGCTCAAGATTATATTACTACCAGGTTTTGAAATGGTGGTAATCATGCGATTAAGTTCAATAGGGGTAATTAATCCGGCCGATTAATTGAGTGGTTCTCGATTAATTATTTTTTCAACCCGTGAAATCGATCAAACACTAGCTATAGCTGGTGGCGAAAACTTCACGTACGTACTAACAGGGGCGTTGTTGCCATAATAACAATGTTATATCTAAAGCATCAAAAAAACTAGTAGCATCTTTCTCATGTCATAGGCCCCAGCTGTTATAAAAGCAGCACCCCATATACAATTTGTCACTGTAAAATTAAAATATCACACTAGCTAGGAGATTCAGAAGTACCGCTGTAAATTCATATATTTGACTAAAATACAGAAGACGTACAGTGGTCACCATATTTAATTTATCGAAATTAATTACTTAGTTTTTGCCTGTCAAACAAATTATATGTACTAACCAAAAAGTTGGCTACCAGCTAATTATTATCAATCCATGTATATTACCTAATCTCTATTCCTTCTGCAAATATATGTTTTATAATTAGTATTTTCATTCGTGTTATATATACTGATATATGCCAATGCATCTTTAGGCAGGGGCAGGACAAGTGTGTGGGCAAAAATTTAAACTAGCTGCAAGGACGAAGGCACTCCAATCCAAGATGAATCGGAAAGAATAAACATTCTGGAAGAGATATATATATGGTCTTGCACGATTGCAAGGTGTAGTCTCTTCTACATGGATCCATGTCATATGATGAAAATATCCTCTCTTTTTTTAGGAAAAAAAAAGGGGAAGGGGAATGATGAAAATATCTTGACACGCCGCACGCGCCTTAATGCCTCGTACTTGTTCATAGTGTAACATAAAACCGATCGGCCATGCGTGGATATATCAAACTAGCTAGAGAATTAATATCGGTCATCACCGGCGCACCGGCCAACCCTCCACACATGCACCGCATGCACACGTTATCATTGGGTGTTTTACATCTTTCGCTGGCCATCTAGAAATTACTACAAGTAATTAACATTGAGAAACCGTAGCGGATTCATGCATGTATATATGGGCGTACTTAGACGACGTTGCGATCGAAGTTTGGATCGCTTGGTCTCTGCATAGATCGCATGACAGACAGACCTGTCCGTTGCAATCAATTAAAGGCAGCGACGATCGACCGGCGCATGGAATGGGAGGAGAGGGAGAGAAAGCTAGCGATCGACACGGGCACATGCAATGCAAATACGGCGCTGCACGCACCAGCGAATCAGCAATCGATACTGCGTTGCGTTGCATGCAAATGCGTCCAAGCGGCCGGTCGTCCCTCCCTGCAGCTTGATCATGCACTGCATCCAATCAGGATCAGCGCCCAAAAAGTAAAAGCAAAAGATAGAGCACGTAAGCAGCGTCGCATGCAGCGCTTTTCTTTCTTTCTTTTTTTTAAGCATATCTGCGTGTGGCCAAACTAAACCCGGGTGGGTTAAATGGCTAACTACTGATTAACATTTTATGCACTGGAGTTTCTCTTGACTTGATCACTAATGTGTGGTAGGTGTGGGCTCTCTGCTTGAGTTTGGTTAACCTGGGGACCTGATCAAATTTCTGATTGGTGATCAAGTACACCTTGCATGCACATGCCCTTGCCTTTCGTAGTCCGTACGTACGGTGGCAGCACGGGAATAGCTACGTGTTGGTAAGGTTACCCTGGTCTCCCAACCCACGCGCGTTCTGCGTGCCCTGCCTCCAACCAAAGCATGGAGGCTTGCACAACAACAGATTCCATCGGGCCCACCTGACACACACACACACATCTCTCACCCTCCCTGTATGTGTGAGCGCTTGGGGACAAACCACCAAAGATTTGACAAATTGGTCATTTTTAAAAACTTAGTTTCATAAACCTACATTAAAACTAACACTACAAGATAATTAAGCTATCGCCACCAAATTATTACAATGAAAAATAATTCGTGGCAAAATATTATACTATTGCAATGATAATTTTTCTGTGACAAATAATAATATTTTATTGTAACGATTTTGTTGATCGTGGCAACAGAAAATAGTGAAAAGTACCACGTAATATGCAAATTGCCACAAAAATTGAAATTGTGGCGATAGAACATGCTTTTTGCAACAGTAATATTTTTTTGTGGTGACAGCTCGTTTTCTATTGCAACAAAAATATTGAATAAAACAACGATTATAAATCATTGCAATAAAATATTATTATTTGTCACAGAAAAATTATCGTTGCAATAGTATAATATTTTGCCACGAATTATTTTTCGTTGTAATAATTTGGTGACGATAGCTTAATTATCTTGTAGGGTTAGTTTTAAAGTAGGTTTATGAAAAGGGTCAACTCGTTAAATATTTTTGGACAACGCATGGGTGGGTTGATGGTAGTGGTCCAGGGAAGAGCTTGCTCGCTCGGTCTCTAGCCGCAATTCCGCAAACGGCAAGCATCTCTGCTCCCAGCTGCCTGGGGCTGGGTTCCCAGACCAGCTGTGTACTAGTAGCTGGGTGTGTCCGTATGTGATAAATCAATATCAAACATGCACTTAGGGGGTGTTGGGTGTTTGCATACAGGGACTAATTCCATGTCATATCGAATGTTCGAGTGCTAATTAAAAGTATTAAACATAGACTAATAATAAAACTAATTGCATAAATGAGTACTAATTCACGAGGCAAATTTTTTAAGCCTAATTAATCCATAATTAGCACATGTTACTGTAGCATCACATAGCCTAATCATGGATTAGTTAGGCTCAATAGATTCATGTCGCAAATTAATCCAGGGTAATAAAATTTGTTTTATTTTTAGTCTACGTTTAATACTTTTAATTAGTATAGAAAACAGTGACTAAAATTTCAAACACCCCCTTAGCTATCATCTCCTCTGCACCAGGCACTGTACGCGCGCAGCTTCCGGTCCTGCCCGCCTTTGCAAGTGCAGAAAAATCAAGACGGGTTCTACTTTGGCTTGTACATGTTGTAGAGAACAGCTGGGGATTAATCGACCAGCGCAATTATTACTCCAGCTGATTATATTTCCATTATTAAAAAAAAGAATTAGCTGATTAGATTAAAACCACCTTTCTTCCGTAGTGCTGTTTTGATCAATCGTTTTAGGGTTCTTTTTCAAGCCAATTGAAGCATTGAGCTGAATGAAATTTCAAATCGGTACCTGAATTCTTCAAGTTTTACATCTTTGGCAGTTCTTTTTTATTTTTCCCAATAGGATGCAGTTCCTAAAAATGCTGAATGCTGAAAAATACCGATAAAATATTAAGAGATTCTGGGAAAAAGATGCTATGCGTCAGATAGAGACATTCCAACTTATTTTATCGTGGAAGGAAAATACGGAAAAATAAATTTCTTGTGAATCATTTAACGTGAAAATATATTTAGAAAATAATTTAACACATCCCAACTATTTTCTTGTGAATGTATGAACGTAGCACACAGTGTGTTACATAGAGATTTATCGTATACTCCATCCGATCCATCCATGTATATTAACATTTCGGAGATTTTTAAGACAGATCAAGAGTCAATGGAAAGAGAATTTGATGCCACTCATTTGAAGCCCTCTTTGTGGTTGGTTGTAAGAATTATAATTGTGTATATAAATGCCAAAAAATACTAATATATATATATATATATATACAGAGGCCAATCCATCCATGTATATTAACATTTCGGAGATTTTTAAGACAGATCAAGAGTTAACGGAAAGAGACTTTGATGCCACTCACCCTCTTTGTGGTTGGTTGTAAGAATTATATTTGTGTATATAAATGCCAAAAATACTAATATGTATATATATATATATATATATGAACAGAGGGAGTATAAATTTATTTATACTATCTTAGGAGAAGATAGTGGTGGTGGTGGGTCTGTCAGCCACCACTGATGACAGAGGGGTCCATGTATTCCATCTCCTTTGCTTGCTCTCACTTTTTCAAGTCACAGGCTTTTCTCTTACCTCGCAAAATAGAAGCAGCACAATAGGAATATGACATTAAAATTTAAACCTGCTTTCCTTCATGTTGAATTTAGAAAAACAACACTTTCACTTGAATTTAAACCTGGCTTTCGATGGTATCTGGCCCATTATAGGCTTCCTTCGAAATATTAAAATCAAGCATTCATTTGACTACCGACGGTGACTACCATTTAGTGATTTTTGGGCTAACCGATGCTATTTTTTTCTCAAAAACAGTGTTTATAGCTTTGTATAATAGTGCACCTAAGTTGTGGACATGATTTGAACAGTGTAATTTGTTTATTTTATGCCTAACCGTCTTAGTATGCTATAATGTGAACTTATTTTTTATTTATTTATAAGAAAATCTGTTGTAAAGTATGGGTTTTTTGCTAGTAGTTAATAGACTTGAGCAGGGACTGGTGCAAGCTTGGCTGGTTAGAGAAGTTTGGTTTATTTTGGGTAAAAATCTTTGCTCGAGCTCAACCCATTAAATATTACTCTCTTCATTCCAAAATCCCAAAATATAATAACTTAAGATTGGATGAGACATTTATTCAAATTTATTGTATTAGGATGTATCTCAATTGAATTTGAGGTTGTAATATTTTGAGATGGATGTAGTAATTATTGTATTTGACAACTTGACATATAGGAAAGAAGGAGCGGACCGAAACCTTAGGCTGCTATTGAACTCCGGAGAAGAAAATGAGCAGTTACAGATAGAGAAGCTATAGACCTTTTGGTGTGGGCGTGTGGCATATTGGGGCAAAGCTCTGTCTCCTACATTTCGATCCAGATTGTTACCGTAAGTATAAGAATCATTTTTCCCTTCAAAACGCATACTCGCGAGTATCTCGCAAACACATATGCTACGGAGAATAGAACTCGCGATTTTTCAAAAGACGACGTGTTAGAGCAAGTACTATGAACATTCAAGCACAAACCTTAAGATATCACATAGGACTAACTGATGAGGTGGAGGAGAAAAGAGAGTAGAGAAAAATAGCCACCTCTATGCAGGGAGTAACCTCAATAAATATATGAGAGTGTTAGAGATATTGAAGATTGTGTGCTAAAGACAACTTATTATACATTTTACTCCCTCCATTTCATATTATAAGTCGTTTTAATTTTTTTCTAGTCAAACTATTTTAAATTTGATAAAAAATATAGAACCATTTTCAACACAAAACAAACATATTATTAAAATATATTCAATGTTTCATTAATAAAACTAATTTGGTATTTTAGATGTTGCTAAATTTTTTTATAAACTTGATCAAACTAGGAAAAAAAGTCAAAACGACTTATAATATGAAACAGAGGGAGTACCTTTTAATTTATTGATGTATGGCATGCATAAAATTAGAGGTGATAGTCACTTCCACTTATAAACTTGCCCTTACGGACCATGAACCATCGTCAACTTCTTTTTACTCCCTTTACTACTAACGTAAAGATCAACAAAAAAATTTAATCACTTTCTCGATTGGATCACCTCGATGTATACACGTCATATATTAGAGGTGTTGATGGTAAAGGATTTAGAACAAACCTAATTTAAAGGAGAAACATGTGCACATATTACGAAAAATGTGGTTGTGATTTATTGTTTAGGATAGAGGAAGTAAAAAGGTAAAAAGAAATGGAACTCCAAAACACCCAAAGATATATATTTGACTAGAAATGAAACAAATGAGATTGAATTTTTTATATTTTGGTCCTTTTTGAAAACTTATTTTGTAAATAGACCCCTGAAAAAATTTATTCCGAGAATGGTCCTTTTTGGGCGCCAGAGTGACTAGCGCCGTGGTCCAACAGCACGGCGCCAGCATCGGTGGCATCGCCAGAGTGCCACGATGGCACCATGCATCGGTCCGGCGCTGACATGGCGGGAGGACAGTGTCAATATTGCTAGCGCCATCTCCCCCCCCCCACGGTGCCAAAAACGCTGGCGCACTCCTCCCGGGGCCTGCCGCACTAAGCCGCGTGGGCCCTACCTCTCTCCCCCTCCCATTCAGCCCCATCCTCCATTGCCGAGCCTGAGCAGCTATTGCTCCCTCTCTCACCTCTCACCTCTCCTTCTCAAATACACTCGATTTGGAGCCATTTTTTGCAAATTTCTTCGGAAAATCGAAAAGCAAGGTATACTACTCCATTACCCACTATGTTTTTTCCGTTTTAATCGGTGGAATTTGTAGATCAGAGGGTAACCCTAGAACCATCTTTTTGACAAAAATTTTGATTGACCGTTGAAATTGGGAATTTGATTATTGTAGTGTTACATGTGTGTAATGTGCTCGTTGGTGCTATGATTTTTTCGAGTATATATATGTGGTAATGATGATTTTTAGTTTGGATTATAATGGATGGTTGTATGAAAAAATTGGTGTAGGTTAGATTTGTAGCTATGTGCTATATGGAGGAGAGAAATTTGGCCGCATGCTAGAATTTTATTGAAGCTAACTATAAATTTAGAAATTTTCTTGAGAGATGACAAATTTAATATATTAACTTTAATAATATAGGTGGGTTTGTAGTGCTTAAGAAGTTAATTATGTTATAAGATAGTGGTTGATAAAATTTCACCATAATTTACTTGGCGGGAGACAATCTTGGTTTTGTAGAATGTTCAGGAAGGATGAAAGGTGTTATTGCCTTAGGCAGCTGCCGTCACCGGACGCTAACCGTCCCATGTGTTGGTGCGGTGATGATTGTCGTTTTGTAATCAACGATGATCACAAGACATACCACCAGAGGTACTGGATGTGTCGCAATTATGCGTACAGTCCGGAGAAGCCTAAGCCGGAGCCTAAGGCAAAGAGAAATAAAGGAAAGGCGGCGAAGCTAGTGGAGGTAATTTGTTATACTTTTGAGCTTGCAGTACTAAATGCACTGAAATTTGTAATGAAGATCATTTAAATCGTGAAATATGTAGGTACCGAAGACACCGTCTCCTCTATGCGACTTTGTGGAATGGATTGACACGGAGATTGATCCCTGAGATTCAGAGATGCTTCATAGGGAACGCGAATGGGAAAAGGAACGGCTCGATCATCATCTCAGACTTGCGGCAATACTGATTGCGGAGAGAAAGAGGAAGGAGGTGAGGGAGTTTGCGGAGAAGGAAGAGCGTGCAAAGGAGCGGGCGAGGAAGCTCGCTAGGGCACAGCGTGCCAAGGAGGCTGGTCCGG
>BDMV01000003.1:24054748-24066441 GCA_008326285.1 Oryza officinalis | reverse complement strand
TATCGTTTTGGGGATACGCTCTAGAAACAGCCGCTTTCACTTTAAATAGGGTACCGTCTAAGTCCGTAGTTAAGACACCATATGAGATGTGGACTGGGAAGAGTCCTAGTTTGTCTTTTCTAAAGATTTGGGGTTGTGAAGTTTATGTCAAACGGCTTATATCAGATAAGCTAACACCCAAATCGGACAAATGTTTTTTTGTGGGATATCCAAAGGAGACTTTAGGATATTATTTCTACAACCGCTCAGAGGGCAAAGTGTTTGTTGCTCGAAACGGTGTTTTCTTAGAGAAAGAGTTTCTCAAAAGAGAGAAGAGTGGACAAAAGGTGTATCTTGAAGAAGTTCAGGATGAGCCAATAGGGAATGACTCTACGAGTGACGCTAATGTAGCTGAACAAGTTGAGGTACCCGTGGCAATTGAGACACCGCCACAGCCACGAAGATCAGCTAGACTCCGTGCATTACGTGGGGACTTGTTATTGTTAGACGATGACGAACCTGCGACATACGCGGAAGCTATGATGGACCCAGATTCCGAGAAGTGGCAAAGTGCCATGAGATCCGAAATAGATTCCATGAGTGACAATCAAGTTTGGAACTTGGTTGATCTGCCTGAAGGGGTTAGACCCATAGAGTGCAAATGGATCTTTAAAAAGAAAAAGGATATGGACGGAAATGTTCACGTCTATAAAGCTCGACTTGTCGCAAAAGGTTTTCGACAAGTTCAAGGGATTGACTACGACGAGACTTTCTCGCCGGTAGCGATGCTTAAATCTATCCGGATCATTCTAGCAATAGCTGCTTATTTCGATTATGAGATTTGGCAGATGGATGTTAAAACAGCCTTTCTAAATGGGAATTTAGAAGAGGACGTGTATATGATACAGCCCGAAGGTTTTGTTGATCCTAATAATGCTGGAAAAATATGCAAGCTTAAGAAATCCATTTATGGATTAAAGCAAGCATCTCGGAGTTGGAACATTCGTTTTGACCAAGTAGTCAAAGGGTTTGGTTTTCGTCAGAACGAAGAAGAACCTTGTGTTTACAAGAAGGAAAGTGGGAGCGCTGTAATATTTCTAATCTTATATGTGGATGACATATTATTGATTGGGAATGACATTCTGATGTTGCAATCTGTAAAGACTTCATTGAATAATAGTTTTTCAATGAAGGATTTAGGAGAAGCAACATACATTCTGGGCATAAAGATCTATAGAGATAGATCGAAGAGGCTTATAGGATTAAGCCAAGATACGTACATTGACAAGGTACTGAAACGGTTCAGCATGGAGCAATCCAAGAAAGGATTCCTACCTATGTCACATGGGATGCGCTTTAGTGATAAACAGTGTCCTCAGAATGATGAGGAACGAGAGCGCATGAGTAAGGTTCCATATGCTTCGGCCGTTGGTTCCATAATGTACTCCATGATATGTACTCGCCCAGATGTCTCATATGCTCTAAGTGTTGCGAGCAGATATCAAGCTAATCCAGGTGAGAGTCACTGGACGCTTGTTAAAAACATCCTTAAGTACTTAAGAAGGACTAAAGATGTGTTCCTAATCTATGGAGGTGAGGAGGAGCTTGTTGTAAATGGTTACACCGATGCTAGCTTCCAAACCGACACGGATGATTCACAATCTCAATCAGGTTTTGTGTTCACAATAAATGGTGGTGCCGTCAGTTGGAAAAGTTCCAAGCAGGAGACAGTCACTGATTCTACAGCAGAAGCCGAGTACATTGCAGCTTCAGAAGCTGCAAAGGAAGGTGTTTGGATGAGGAGGTTCCTCATTGAGCTTGGTGTGTTTCCTAATGCGTCTAGCCCATTGAACATGCATTGTGATAACAATGGGGCGATAGCGCAGGCTAAGGAGCCAAGGAATCACCAGAAGAACAAACATGTACTTCGGAAATTTCACCTCATTCGAGAGTTCATTAGAAGAGATGAAATCAAGATGTGCAAAATACATACGGATTTGAATGTTGCAGATCCTTTGACAAAGGCTCTTCCACAGCCTAAGCATGAGGCGCACATAAGAGCTATGGGTATTAGATATCTTCGAGATTAACTCTAGTGCAAGTGGGAGACTGTTGGTAGTATGCCCTAGAGGTAATCATAGAGATGATGATGCTACGATTGTATCCATGATATATTTATGTGTTTATTGAATATCCATTAAAGACAACTTGTATTGATCAACAGTTATGTGAATTGTTTGTGAAACTCTTTTACATGTATGGCTATTCTAAACTTGTCCCTGATCGGAGTTCGTGTAGTAACACACATGAATATTAGATCAGCACATTATTAGTTGATGACTACGTTTCACAAGTCATGGACATAGAGATGTCAAACTAATAATGTGGGCGCATGTATGACATGTGAGCTGGACTGACCCGACGTGAGAATTGTCTCTATACACAACATATACATTATGTCCTTAGACCTGAGATTGTTGTATGTGCTCAAGATGTGAAACGACTTACTTAGGGACTATCAAACGCTACTCCGTAACTGGGTAGTTATAAAGGTGGTCTTCGGGTTTGTCAGGAAACATGCTGTGAGACATAAACAATCAAGATGGAAATTGTCCCTCTCCACGTGAGAGAGATATCACTGGATCACTCTAATGATTGGATCAACAAATGCATGGCCGTGCTTAGGTTAAGTGTTAACCTATGAGTGAACCATATATCGAGAGGCAAGGGAATAACATGTATATGGTATTGTGGTGGTTCGTCTGATTTGATCTTTGCGTACGCATAGGAGTTGACATGTCTTGCTAGAGGCCGCTGTCAACTATTGGTCGAGTAGGAGTATTCGGGCCATGTCTATATGTACGTGAACCCATAGGGTCGCACGCTTAAGGGCCTGGAAGCCTAATTCGGGTTGGACCCGAATTAGACTAGGTTTAGGGTCGCTGATGGGCCTCCAACTCGAGGCACACCAGGACGCCTATATAAGCAAGGGGTGGGCGCGAGGCTAGGGCAATTAACTTCCCCTGCCAGCAGCCGTCGCGCCCCCTCACGCTCACGCCTAGCGCTCTTCGCGGACCTAGCAGTCCGGAGGCGCATCGCTTCCTCCCCGTACGTGTGAGATTCCTCGGAGGTGCTGCATCTGGAGCACAAGGACGAGCCACACAAGGGACGATTCGTGAGCGAAGGACGGACGTGTGACGGACGACCACGCAACTGCATAGTTGTCTCCGCTGCATCTGCGCGTCTAGTGGTAATCCCGTAACCTGTAACTAGCAGTCGATCTTGGTTTATGAGGTAGAAATTTTTTGTTTTGTCGGCTAGCGTAGCAACCTCATAACCTTACAGTGGTATCAGAGCAGTTACTGCCTCGTTATAGGTTCGGTTTTATGCATATGGTGATATGCACGGTTGTAGATGAGTCTTTAACCTTGGTTCGTCATCTTGCCGTGTTGGTATTGTAACGATCTACTCGTACCGGTCGGAATTCCGCCATCCGAGTTAAGTGATACATGTAAATCCATTCATGGCGAGTTTGAGATCAATCGGATTGATCAAATCAAACCCTAGGTTAGGTGCCAGGCGCATGTGATGCGCGACGGTGATAGATGGGATCTACTACCGGGCACCGGGCGCATGTGTTGTTCGGTAAAACAACCGTAACTTTTGAACCGTAACTCGGATTGAGAAAATTTCCGCGTAGGGGCGTAGAAAACAAAATTTTGAAGAGAGAGAAAAACCTCTTGGAAAATAGAGTTTTTGCCCCTGCAATTTTAGACGACGGATTCGGGTAACTCTGTTTTGCAGGAATTCATGACTGGTATAGCCCGTATGTGTATATGTGTATGTGATGCATGTATGTAATTAATTCATGGCTTGCATGTCGTGATTGTGACAATATGGCTGGAGCCACATAGATATTGTCCACCTGATGTAATGGCCTGCGTGCCAATTTGTGATGAATCCGCGACTATGTAATTTTATTCACTACCTTGCGTTAGTGATGGATAGTTATGGTGGACTCATCACTGGAGGACGGCGTACATGGATCATGGAGATGGCGATCACCATGATGAACAGATTGATGGAGATGGAGATCCCCTAAGTGACAATGGGCTATACCAAGTCATAAATCTGTGATGATGTCGTTCTTACTATTATGTTCTACTTTCACGTGATCATGTTTTTGTCTACATATGTGGTAATGAAGTAGAACGATCCCTCGGCAATGTTTAAGTGTTTATGCTCCCCCAAGCCTTGCATTGTCATAAGTCTTGTACATTCGGTGGTGGGTCTATGAAATTAGGGTGCCACTGATTTTCCTTGACTAGACAAGTTCGTATTGGATACTTACTGCATAAGGTTTGGTTGCTTAGATGAGGTCATCCTAACGGTTAGGGACCTTGGAGCATGAGTCGTTGGTAACACAAGCATAGAGATGCTATCCAACAACAAGAGTCATATTTGATATGATTAGCAAGGAGTTGCTTACCGATCTACCATGTCTTCTAGCGGTGATGCTAAAGCTCACTAGTCGACTTGTTAGTTGTGGGTCTTGAATCACTAAATTTCAATTGAGGGATATTGATTTTAGTGGGAGTAGATTTTATTCAGAATATGATTTACTCTATCATGGATACTTTGTCTTAGTATTTTGCATTACTTTTATTGTAGATTAATGGCTTCCACTAAGCAACCATTTACTTTGCGTTCAATTCTTGAGAAAGATAAGTTGAATGGAACAAACTATGCGGATTGGATTCGCAATCTGAGAATTGTTCTCAGGGCTGAGAAAAAGGAACATGTTCTAGACACCCCAGTACCTGAAGAGCCTGATGAGAATGCACCTGCTGCTGATAGAACCGCTTACAGGAGAGCATTAGATGCTGATCTTGAAGTGAGTTGCTTAATGCTTGCTTGTATGGAACCAGAGCTGCAAATGCAGTTTGATAACAACCATCGTGCGCGTGATATGATCGTGGCGCTTAATGAGATGTTCGAAACTCAAGCCAGGACTGAAAGGTTCAATGTGTCCAAGGCTTTTGTTGAATCCAAGCTAGCAGAGGGTGCACCTGTTGGACCACACGTGATCAAAATGGTTGGTCACACTCAGAGGTTGGAGAAGCTTGGCTTCCCACTTGACCAAGCGTTGGCAACTGATTTCATCCTTGCATCGCTTCCACCCAGCTATGGAAACTTCATCTCGAACTACCATTTGCATGGGGCGGAGAGGGGCTTGAATGAATTGTGTGGCATGTTGAAAACAGCAGAGGCTGACATCAAGAAAGGCGCTGGCAGCAGCCATGTGATGGCAGTACAAAACCGGTCTAAGTTTAAGAGAAAGGGCAATTCTTGGAAGAAGAATAAGGGCAAGGCTAAAGATGAGATCTCTAAGCCAAAACCACCTGCGCCCAAGACTGGTGTACCTGCTGATACAGTGTGCTTTCATTGTGGTGGGAAAGGTCACTACAAGAGGAGCTGCAAGTTGTATCTTGAATCCTTGAAGAAGGATGGCGGTAGTAAAGGTACTCCCGTTTATCATACACTTGTTGTTCATATTACAGACATTTTCCTCGCTGACTCTTATATCAATTCTTGGGTATTTGATACCGGATCGGTTGCTCATATCTGCAATACGATGCAGGGAATGATAAGAAGTAGAAGCGTTGGAAAAGGCGAAGTTGATTTCCGCGTGGGCAATAATGCAAGAGTTGCTGCGTTCAACGTCGGGACGATGCAACTTCACCTACCATCAGGATTTATTTTGGAATTGAATAATTGTTATTTTGTTCCTAGTTTAAGTCGAAACATTGTGTCACCTTCATGCTTGATGAAGGATGGTTATTCATTTGCGAGTAAAGACAATGGTTGTGTGATCTCTAAGAATGATATGTTTGTGGCTTTTGCATCCATTGTGAATGGATTATTTATTTTAGATCTTGATGATGCGCCTGTCTGTAATGTTAGTGCTAAACGGCCTCGGCTTAATGAGTTAAGTCCCACATATATGTGGCATTGTCGTTTGGGTCATATAAGCGAGAATCGCATGAAGAGGCTCCATTCTGATGGGCTTCTAAGTTCATTTGATTTTGAATCATACGAGACATGCGAGGCATGCCTTCTAGGCAAAATGACCAAGACGCCTTTCACAGGTTTTCCTGAAAGGGCGGCTGACTTGTTGGAACTTGTACATACGGATGTATGTGGACCAATGAGCACGACAGCTAGAGGCGGATTTCAATACTTCGTAACTTTCACTGATGATTTTAGTAGATATGGCTATGTCTACTTAATGAAACATAAGTCTGAAACATTTGAAAAGTTCAAAGAATTTCAGAATGAAGTAGAGAATCAACGAGGCAAGAAAATTAAGGCCTTGCGATCTGATCGTGGAGGCGAATATTTGAGCCACGAGTTTAGCAATCATCTAAAGAGTTGCGGAATAGTTCCACAGCTTACGCCGCCAGGAACGCCTCAGAGAAACGGCGTGTCCGAGCGACGTAATCGGACTTTGTTGGACATGGTTCGATCTATGATGAGTCAATGTGACCTACCTTTATCGTTTTGGGGATACGCTCTAGAGACAGCCGCTTTCACTTTAAATAGGGTACCGTCTAAGTCCGTAGTTAAGACACCATATGAGATGTGGACTGGGAAGAGTCCTAGTTTGTCTTTTCTAAAGATTTGGGGTTGTGAAGTTTATGTCAAACGGCTTATATCAGATAAGCTAACACCCAAATCGGACAAATGTTTTTTCGTGGGATATCCAAAGGAGACTTTAGGATATTATTTCTACAACCGCTCAGAGGGCAAAGTGTTTGTTGCTCGAAACGGTGTTTTCTTAGAGAAAGAGTTTCTCAAAAGAGAGAAGAGTGGACAAAAGGTGTATCTTGAAGAAGTTCAGGATGAGCCAATAGGGAATGACTCTACGAGTGACGCTAATGTAGCTGAACAAGTTGAGGTACCCGTGGCAATTGAGACACCGCCACAGCCACGAAGATCAGCTAGACTCCGTGCATTACGTGGGGACTTGTTATTGTTAGACGATGACGAACCTGCGACATACGCGGAAGCTATGATGGACCCAGATTCCGAGAAGTGGCAAAGTGCCATGAGATCCGAAATAGATTCCATGAGTGACAATCAAGTTTGGAACTTGGTTGATCTGCCTGAAGGGGTTAGACCCATAGAGTGCAAATGGATCTTTAAAAAGAAAAAGGATATGGACGGAAATGTTCACGTCTATAAAGCTCGACTTGTCGCAAAAGGTTTTCGACAAGTTCAAGGGATTGACTACGACGAGACTTTCTCGCCGGTAGCGATGCTTAAATCTATCCGGATCATTCTAGCAATAGCTGCTTATTTCGATTATGAGATTTGGCAGATGGATGTTAAAACAGCCTTTCTAAATGGGAATTTAGAAGAGGACGTGTATATGATACAGCCCGAAGGTTTTGTTGATCCTAATAATGCTGGAAAAATATGCAAGCTTAAGAAATCCATTTATGGATTAAAGCAAGCATCTCGGAGTTGGAACATTCGTTTTGACCAAGTAGTCAAAGGGTTTGGTTTTCGTCAGAACGAAGAAGAACCTTGTGTTTACAAGAAGGAAAGTGGGAGCGCTGTAATATTTCTAATCTTATATGTGGATGACATATTATTGATTGGGAATGACATTCCGATGTTGCAATCTGTAAAGACTTCATTGAATAATAGTTTTTCAATGAAGGATTTAGGAGAAGCAACATACATTCTGGGCATAAAGATCTATAGAGATAGATCGAAGAGGCTTATAGGATTAAGCCAAGATACGTACATTGACAAGGTACTGAAACGGTTCAGCATGGAGCAATCCAAGAAAGGATTCCTACCTATGTCACATGGGATGCGCTTTAGTGATAAACAGTGTCCTCAGAATGATGAGGAACGAGAGCGCATGAGTAAGGTTCCATATGCTTCGGCCGTTGGTTCCATAATGTACTCCATGATATGTACTCGCCCAGATGTCTCATATGCTCTAAGTGTTGCGAGCAGATATCAAGCTAATCCAGGTGAGAGTCACTGGACGCTTGTTAAAAACATCCTTAAGTACTTAAGAAGGACTAAAGATGTGTTCCTAATCTATGGAGGTGAGGAGGAGCTCGTTGTAAATGGTTACACCGATGCTAGCTTCCAAACCGACACGGATGATTCACAATCTCAATCAGGTTTTGTGTTCACAATAAATGGTGGTGCCGTCAGTTGGAAAAGTTCCAAGCAGGAGACAGTCACTGATTCTACAGCAGAAGCCGAGTACATTGCAGCTTCAGAAGCTGCAAAGGAAGGTGTTTGGATGAGGAGGTTCCTCATTGAGCTTGGTGTGTTTCCTAATGCGTCTAGCCCATTGAACATGCATTGTGATAACAATGGGGCGATAGCGCAGGCTAAGGAGCCAAGGAATCACCAGAAGAACAAACATGTACTTCGGAAATTTCACCTCATTCGAGAGTTCATTAGAAGAGATGAAATCAAGATGTGCAAAATACATACGGATTTGAATGTTGCAGATCCTTTGACAAAGGCTCTTCCACAGCCTAAGCATGAGGCGCACATGAGAGCTATGGGTATTAGATATCTTCGAGATTAACTCTAGTGCAAGTGGGAGACTGTTGGTAGTATGCCCTAGAGGTAATCATAGAGATGATGATGCTACGATTGTATCCATGATATATTTATGTGTTTATTGAATATCCATTAAAGACAACTTGTATTGATCAACAGTTATGTGAATTGTTTGTGAAACTCTTTTACATGTATGGCTATTCTAAACTTGTCCCTGATCGGAGTTCGTGTAGTAACACACATGAATATTAGATCAGCACATTATTAGTTGATGACTACGTTTCACAAGTCATGGACATAGAGATGTCAAACTAATAATGTGGGCGCATGTATGACGTGTGAGCTGGACTGACCCGACGTGAGAATTGTCTCTATACACAACATATACGTTATGTCCTTAGACCTGAGATTGTTGTATGTGCTCAAGATGTGAAACGACTTACTTAGGGACTATCAAACGCTACTCCGTAACTGGGTAGTTATAAAGGTGGTCTTCGGGTTTGTCAGGAAACATGCTGTGAGACATAAACAATCAAGATGGAAATTGTCCCTCTCCACGTGAGAGAGATATCACTGGATCACTCTAATGATTGGATCAACAAATGCATGGCCGTGCTTAGGTTAAGTGTTAACCTATGAGTGAACCATATATCGAGAGGCAAGGGAATAACATGTATATGGTATTGTGGTGGTTCGTCTGATTTGATCTTTGCGTACGCATAGGAGTTGACATGTCTTGCTAGAGGCCGCTGTCAACTATTGGTCGAGTAGGAGTATTCGGGCCATGTCTATATGTACGTGAACCCATAGGGTCGCACGCTTAAGGGCCTGGAAGCCTAATTCGGGTTGGACCCGAATTAGACTAGGTTTAGGGTCGCTGATGGGCCTCCAACTCGAGGCACACCAGGACGCCTATATAAGCAAGGGGTGGGCGCGAGGCTAGGGCAATTAACTTCCCCTGCCAGCAGCCGTCGCGCCCCCTCACGCTCACGCCTAGCGCTCTTCGCGGACCTAGCAGTCCGGAGGCGCATCGCTTCCTCCCCGTACGTGTGAGATTCCTCGGAGGTGCTGCATCTGGAGCACAAGGACGAGCCGCACAAGGGACGATTCGCGAGCGAAGGACGGACGTGTGACGGACGACCACGCAACTGCACAGTCGTCTCCGCTGCATCTGCGCGTCTAGTGGTAATCCCGTAACCTGTAACTAGCAGTCGATCTTGGTTTATGAGGTAGAAAATTTTGATTTGTCGGCTAGCGTAGCAACCTCATAACCTTACAAGGACAACGTACGAGGCTTGGCATGGGTGCAAGCCGACGGTCTCCCACCTGCGGGTCTTCGGCTGCCTCGCGTTCGCCAAGGAGCTTGGCCACATCGGCAAGCTCGACGACAGGAGCACCCCAGGGGTGTTCATCGGCTACGCGGAGGGCTCAAAGGCCTACCGCATCCTCGACCCGAAGACACAGCGTGCACGCACGGCGCGCGACGTAGTGTTCGACGAAGGGCGAGGGTGGGTATGGGACAAGGCGGTGGACGATGGCCCGACCCCGACGTACGACGACTTCACTGTCGAGTACGTCCACTTCGAGGGAGCTGGGGGAGTAGGCAGCACCTCTTCACCGAGCGTGTCTACCCCAGTCCCCGAGCCTCCACCGACTCCGACAGCGACACATTCTCAAGCTACGACTTCGGCTGCGACGAGCTCCTCGCCGACACCACCACAGCCGGCGGGGTGTCGAATCATACCATCTATTTTTTTGACCCTCTTGATGCCATCTCATCAACTCGGCGTCGGTGGGGTTCGAGAACAATCGCTTCATGCGATCTTTCACTGGCAAGTACCACATCACCATGGCCGGAATCTTTTTTCCTGGCTCCACTAATGCATTTGGTTCGGCAACATCACTATCGATGGCAGCGTTATCCTTTTTGTACCTACTCGCCCCACAAGTTGGACACTTGTCCAGATCAGCGTATTCGTTGCGATAAAGTACACAGTGATTAATACATGCATGGATCTTTTTCACACCAAGTGTAATGGACATATCAGTTTCTTGGCTTGGTAGGTGTTAGCTGGCAACAAGTTAGGCTTAGGAAGCATAGCTCTCAAGAGACCCATCAAGTCATTGAAACTAGTATCAGACCATCCGTGTCTGGCCTTCAATGTAAGAAGTTATAGCACCGACCGTAACACTGTATAATCCATGTCACATCCCTTTGATTGATCGTACAAAAGATCTTTCGCTGATTTCTGCAACGCCTCCCAATTGTTTAAATCTCTTGCTTTCTCTGTTAGGACCTCTGGTTCAGCATGCCGCAACATATCCTCAAGATCAAGATCAATATCAACCTCTGCGGCGTCAAAACCAGAGCCACCAAAATCACCAGTCATTTGACGGGACATGTCCTCAATTATAAAATTCTCAGCCTGATCGAACCAAATATCACGAATCTCTACAGGAGGGGCGACTTCCCCGTGATAAGTCCAAACTGTGTATTTCTCCACAAATCCACGCTGAATTATGTGTCCCAGAATTACATTCGGATCTTTCCACATCTTCTGATTCTTGCAATCCACGCAAGGACAAAAAATATCCTTCCTATTCTCCCTCAAAGCGTGTGCCTTAGCCTTATCAATAAATGTTGATGCTTCTCTCATGAACACCGGATGAGTTCTCCGTGTCTCATACATCCATGTCCGATCCATCTAAAAAAATTCACAGCATTAATTAATATTATATTGCCGGTGTTTTCTAAATAAACAAATTAAACTTAAATCCTACTTTTTAACTAAAACGTCATTCACAGCAAATAATAATACTGAGACAATATTAGTTACCAAAAAATGGTTCAATAAAAAACAAAATATTTGACCTACAAATTACAAAAATAGCACAAAATATATAATTCAAACAAATTTACATATCTTCGCATTCAACCAATGAAATTTTACAAAAATGGAAGCAAATGAAGGAGATGATCAAGCACATTACCTTTTATATTGATTTCAATCGAAGATTTCAAGTCTAAAACCTCCCACCAAAAGAAAATGCCTATTTTTAGAGAGAGAAACCGAGTTAAAAAATATTCAAATATCTTCACATTAAACCAATAAAAA